>NW_025562899.1:25000-69483 GCF_020424385.1 Procambarus clarkii
GGAGGTGTTAGAAGTTAATGGAAGGTGTTAGAAGGTTAATGGAGGTGTTAGAAGTTAATGGAGGTGTTAGAAGGTTAATGGAGGTGTTAGAAGGTTAATGGAGGTGTTAGAAGTTAATGGGGTGTTGGAAAGGTTAAAATGTTAAGGTTAAAGGGTTGAAGTTAAAGGTGTTAAATTAAATGGAAGGGTTAGAAGTTAAGAAGGGTTAGAGGTTAAGGAGGGTTGAAGAAGGGGTTTAGAATTAAGGAAAGGGGTTAGAAGGTTAATTGGAGGTGAAGGGTTGTTGGAGGGTTAAAGGGAAGGGGGGGGTTAAAAGGTTTTAAAATTCTTCAGAACGGGATGTTATCAACGGACCATAATTCAAGAGAGAAGGGAAGCCACGAGTTGGGTTGCCCAAGCCAAGGCGGTTTAATTTTGAAACTCACAAAGACAACGCCGGGTTTTAGGAAACTTTAAAAAAGAGTGACAAATTTCTTCCCCAGGCATTTAAAGGGGAAAGGGGGGGTTTACTTCAGCCTTTAGTTCTTCAGAACGGAAAAAGTTATCCATCAGAACCATTTAATTAACGGGTTAACGAAAGGGCTCACTAGTTGGGTCGGTTCAATGTTCCAACCCGCTGGACCCTTTCAACCCTTTTGAAACTCGACGAAAGGTAACTTTAAAATCTTTTTGGGTTTAGGAAACCTTGGTTAAGAAAAAGTTTTTTGTCCTTTCTTTAATTTGGTCTATTTTAGGTTTGGTTTTTGGGTTTGGTTTTTGGGTTTGGTTGGCCGTTCGTCCCTGTCTTTTTGGGGTGGGGGGGTTGTGGTGGTGTTGTGGTGGTGGTTTGGGGTTGGTGGGGGGTGGGGGGTGGGGTTTTTGGGTTTGGGTGGGGTTTTTGATATAACCCAAGGAACTTTTTTGTCCTTTCTTTAAGTTCTTATTTATTCGGTTTGTGGTTGGTTGTTTTGTTTTTTGGTTTTGGGGTTGGTTGTTTGGGTTTTGTTGGGGTTTAAAGGAAACAAACATAGGAATGTGCCTAAATGCCAACAGCACTGCCCTGACAGGTACAAGAGGAGTGTTGTTAACGCATACGTCGACCGTGCTCTCAGCCACAGCTCAGAATGGAAGCAAGTCGACGAAGAACTCTGTAGGGTAAGGCAGGTTCTAGTCAATAACGGCTTCTCCAATGGTTTCATCGAAGACATCATAAGAAGGAAAGTGAAAAGCCATGCAACCTCCGAAGAGACAACTAACACAACACCTATACCCCCTATTAGACTATTTTACAGGAACTTCTTTTCCACAGCTCATAAACAGAGGAAAGGGTCCTGAAAGATATTGTTAATAGAAACGTTATCCCTACAGACAAAATCAGAGGATACAACTGACGATTTACTATAAAACCAGAAAAACGGCCAGCCTACTCATGAGAAACTCTCCAGACACGAAACAGAACGCTTTAAAAGAGACTAACGTCGTCTATGCCTTCAAATGCCCACTTGGGGACTGTAAGCTCCAAAAAACCCAGTATATAGGCAAGACAACAACATCTCTTTCTAGGCGTTTAACGATGCATAAACAACAGGGCTCCATTAAGGAACATATAATCTCTTCCCATAACCAAACCATCGCCAGAGAAATCCTAGTAAACAACACAGAAATCATCGATAGATACAGCGACAGCAGGCGGCTTGACGTTTGCGAGGCACTACACATCAAGAAGTCAACACCAGCAATCAACAGCCAATTATTGCACCACTATATTCTACCCACCTCAAGACTCCGCTCCAATATAGAAGCATCAAGAAATATGGACCAATAGGCTTTCTACAAACACTTCTATTCAATACCCATTTTTTCGTGTTCTGTCTTGTGTTGATACTTTTAATACCCTATTAATATCCTCTAGTGTTCTGTCTTGTGTTAATGCCACATCATCCTTCCCACCTCACTCAAATGTAATGCCACATCACCCTTCCCACCTCACTCAAATGTAGATATAAAATCAGGGAAACGCAAGTTCTAATCAGTTGTGTATTTGTGAAGTCTTTGAAAATGTAATAAGTTTTACGAAACGCGCCGTGTCGCGTCAGACTAGAAATAAAAATGAATTTTGGAGAAGTGATTTTTGATTTACCTCCAACAGTGAAGCATAATGTACGAAGGATTGAGAAAATTCGTGTTAGAATTATTAATCTTACTTTTTCGGTCATATTTAATAATATATATATATATATATATATATATATATATATATATATATATATATATATATATATATATATATATATATATATATATATATATATATATATATATATAGACTAGAAATAAAAATGAATTTTGGAGAATTGATTTTCCAATTACCATCGACAGTGAAAAGAAACATAAGAAATATTGAGAAAATTCGTGTTAGAATTATTAATCTTACTTTTTCGTCAAATTTAATAATATATATTTACAAGAAAGACTACTACCAATATATATATATATATATATATATATATATATATATATATATATATATATATATATATATATATATATATATATATATATATATATATATATATATATCATCAAATCCGTGCAGCGGCTCAGGCGCTAGTGCAATAGCTGATTCACTGACAGTATTCCAAGTCTATTTGTGACAAGAATGAATATTTTAATTATATCTTAAAAGTCAATTTCCTGCTTCTCGACTTAATTACCTGTACCCGAGAGGCCCAAACTACTGTTCTACGGCGTTGTATCATTTCCCGAAGACACTTCTATTAAGAATCCACAATAAAATGATGGTAATATGGACATAACTAATTTGGGAAACTCTTGGACATTTTTAATCGTATGTAAATATATTAGAGTGAAACTGAGTACAAGATTTTGGTTAGAATGTGAAGTTCATATGGTTTGAATTGTTATAATATTAGTTTTAAATTACGTTTTGACCTACGGCTTTGTTGTGGACTTAGTCTTGAAGTCGTTAGTCTGTTAGTTTCGACCTCAGTCAAGAAGTAGTGATCCTGATCTGTTGGTTGCTGTCCTAATCAGTAAGTTGGGACCCAAATGTGTACGTTGTGACCCCTAATCTGTATGTTGGGACCCCCTAATCTGTTTGTCGTGACCCTAATCTGTTTGTCCTGACCCAAATCTATTTGTCGTTATCTTAATCAATAAACGACACTAACCTGTGAGATCAAAAAACTAATGTAAGATTTTACCATACGTAAATGCTGTAAACAAATCTGTGACTATAAATTTTTTACATCTAAATTTTAGTTGTAAAAATTTACATAAAAAGATTTTAATGTAAAATGTAAATCTACATGTTTACATTTTGATTTTAAAAAAAGGTTACATTTTATATCTGAAATGTAACCGCAAAAATATACTGTAAGGGATTCTAATCTGCAAGCAGGTACTCCAATCTCAATCAATTATTCTAATCTGAAAACTAATGCTCAAATTCGAATGCTGTGATCTTACTGAAGTTCAAAGACGATCTTCCAACTCTTTGTCAGTAAGAAAATGATAGACAAACTAGTCTATCGACTTAGATTTAGTTGAGTTTAGATATAATTAGTAGAGAGATAATATATTAGGCAAAACAGAGCATTTCTCAAACGGGGATTTCATTCGTTAAAACTGGATTTAGCTACCCAACGGTGGATTTACTAGATAAAACAATGGATTTAGTTGATCTATGGAGGATTCAGTTGGCGAAACGGAGGATTGACTTGTCAGACGAAGGCGTTAGAAAGGTAGGATCATGTCTCCGTTAATACTTGACTTATTCCCTATTAAATGAAGCACAGAGATACGTGGAATTATCCTTCACTGAACTCAACTATCGCCCCGCGGAAACAACTGAATTTCACATTTCTCGATGGTATGAAATATCAGATGTCTTGAAGGTGCAGTCAAAATGACCCCAGCTCTAAGAAACTACCCCAGCTCTAAGTAATGACCCCAGCTCTAAGTAATGACCCCAGCTCTAAGTAATGACCCCAGCTCTAAGTAATGACCCCAGCTCTAAGAAACGACCCCAGCTCTAAGAAACGACCCCAGCTCTAAGAAACGACCCCAGCTCTAAGAAACTACCCCAGCTCTAAGAAACGACCCCAGCTCTAAGAAACGACCCCAGCTCTAAGAAACAACCCCAGCTCTAAGAAACGACCCCAGCTCTAAGAAACAACCCCAGCTCTAAGAAACAACCCCAGCTCTAAGAAACGACCCCAGCTCTAAGAAACGACCCCAGCTCTAAGAAACTACCCCCAGCTCTAAGAAACAACCCCAGCTCTAAGAAACGACCCCAGCTCTAAGTAATGACCCCAGCTCTAAGAAACAACCCCAGCTCTAAGAAACGACCCCAGCTTTAAGAAACGACCCCAGCTCTAAGAAATGACCCCAGCTCTAAGAAACAACCCCAGCTCTAAGAAAATGACCCCAGCTCTAAGAAATGACCCAAGCGCTAAGAAATGAGCCCAGCTCTAAGAAACGACCCCAGCTCTAAGAAACTACCCCAGCTCTAAGAAACAACCCCAGCTCTAAGAAACGACCCCAGCTGTAAGAAACTACCCCAGCTCTAAGAAACGACCCCAGCTCTAAGAAACTACCCCAGCTCTAAGAAACAACCCCAGCTCTAAGAAACGACCCCAGCTCTAAGAAACAACCCCAGCTCTAAGAAAATGACCCCAGCTCTAAGAAACGACCCCAGCTCTAAGAAACGACCCCAGCTCTAAGAAACTACCCCAGCTCTAAGAAACAACCCCAGCTCTAAGAAAATGACCCCAGCTCTAAGAAACTACCCCAGCTCTAAGAAACAACCCCAGCTCTAAGAAAATGACCCCAGCTCAAAGAAACTACCCCAGCTCTAAGAAACGACCCCAGCTCTAAGAAACTACCCCAGCTCTAAGAAACAACCCCAGCTCTAAGAAAATGACCCCAGCTCTAAGAAACGACCCCAGCTCTAAGAAACGACCCCAGCTCTAAGAAACGACCCCAGCTCTAAGAAACGACCCCAGCTCTAGGAAACAACCCCAGCTCTAAGAAACTACCCCAGCTCTAAGAAACGACCCCAGCTCTAAGAAACTACCCCAGCTCTAAGAAACAACCCGAGCTCTAAGAAACAACCCGAGCTCTAAGTAACGACCCCAGCTCTAAGTAACGACCCCAGCTCTAAGAAACGACCCCAGCTCTAAGTAACGACCCCAGCTCTAAGAAACTACCCCCAGCTCTAAGAAACAACCCGAGCTCTAAGAAACAACCCCAGCTCTAAGAAACTACCCCAGCTCTAAGAAACTACCCCAGCTCTAAGAAACGACCCCAGCTCTAAGAAACTACCCCAGCTCTAAGAAACAACCCGAGCTCTAAGTAACGACCCCAGCTCTAAGTAACGACCCCAGCTCTAAGAAACTACCCCCAGCTCTAAGAAACAACCCGAGCTCTAAGAAACAACCCCAGCTCTAAGAAACTACCCCAGCTCTTAGAAACTACCTCAGCTCTAAGAAACAACCCCAGCTCTAAGAAACTACCCCAGCTCTAAGAAACTACCCCAGCTCTAAGAAACGACCCCAGCTCTAAGAAACTACCCCAGCTCTAAGAAACTACCCCCAGCTCTAAGAAACGACCCCAGCTCTAAGGAACGACCCCAGCTCTAAGAAACTACCCCCAGCTCTAAGAAACAACCCGAGCTCTAAGGAACGACCCCAGCTCTAAGAAACTACCCCCAGCTCTAAGAAACAACCCGAGCTCTAAGAAACTACCCCAGTCTAAGAAAAGCCCCCCAGCTCTAAGAAACAACCCGAGCTCTAAGAAACTACCCCCAGCTCTAAGAAACGATCCCAGCTCTAAGAAACGCCCCCAGCTCTAAGACTAAACACTAGACTCTATCCCAACACCACCATGGGACAGGTCACGTGACTCCCTGGCTATTAACGAGCTCAAAATGCTTCATGAAATTACAAATATTTTGTACTCACCGTTTCTAAGATTACAAGCCATCATCTGCAAGAGGACATACTATACTCACTCACATATTACATATATCAATACTAATTAACAGGTTATCTTGAGAGGTTATCTTGAGATGATTTCGGGGTTTAGAGTCCCCGCGGCCCGGTTCTCGATCAGGACTCCTTTTCTGTTACACACACCCCACAGGAAGCAGCCCGCAGCAGCTGTCTAACTCCCTGGTACCTATTTATTTACAGATCCACAAATTTCTAACCAATCCACATAATAAATATATATACGTTAATGTTAAAATATTTTTAAGAAATATAATTTTGGTTGTGTTGAACGTTCAGTTTGACGAGAGCGTCTTAGACAGTCAAGAGCGTCTTAGACAACGTCAAGAGCGTCTTAGACAGTCAAGAGCGTCTTAGACAGTCAAGAGCGTCTTAGACAGTCAAGAGCGTCTTAGACAGTCAAGAGCGTCTTAGACAGTCAAGAGCGTCTTAGACGACGTCAAGAGCGTCTTAGACAGTCAAGAGCGTCTTAGACAGTCAAGAGCGTCTTAGACAGTCAAGAGCGTCTTAGACAGTCAAGAGCGTCTTAGACAGTCAAGAGCGTCTTAGACGACGTCAAGAGCGTCTTAAACGACGTCAAGAGCGTCTTAAACGACGTCAAGAGCGTCTTAGACAGTCAAGAGCGTCTTAGACAGTCAAGAGCGTCTTAGACGACGTAAGAGCGTCTTAGACAGTCAAGAGCGTCTTAGACAGTCAAGAGCGTCTTAGACGACGTCAAAAGCGTCATAGACAGTCGTCTAGATGACGTCAAGAGCGTCTTAGACGACGTCAAGAGCGTCTTAGACAGTCAAGAGCTTGGCCGAATCCTGAAGAGTTGTTGTAGCCGAATTAATGACAATTAAGAGCTCACTCGACTAAACACTCTTGCCAGCCATTGAACACCTGTCCACCAATAAGGAGCGACAGTTAACTGCTGCCAAACAATTCAAGAGCTCAAGAGAGAATTTTTATATTTAGCCTCGCAAAACGTTTTTTTCCTGTCTGCCATTTTTAACCTATATTTTGTTCCGTTTTCTTTTCCGTGGTATTGATGGGGGGGGGGGGCTCGTGGTATCTATTTTAGGGTAGACCCTTGAGTTTTATCCCATCGTTATCGACTTTAAGGCACTTTGTAATGTCTTGTGATTGTCTGGTTCTTGTTTCTAAACATGTGGATATATTAGGATAGAAGGCTAGGTTTGGACAGACAGACAGACAGACAGACAGACAGACAGACAGACAGAAGCAGAATTATTTTTCTAACTTCCCAGACTCTTTGGAATTTATTTTTAATTTAACAATATTTATATAACGAAACTTCCACTGGAAACTCTTTTTCAACCGAATTAAAAATGAAAAGTGTAGATTCGACGTGTAGTCCACTGCGCTACCAGCCGTTATGGTGATCACTTTGTCAATATTTGTATAATCATATTTACAAATATATTTGAAAATATCATATATACATAGTAGTAGACATCCATCAGTCTCAGGAGACTATGGAGTTGTGCTCCGGTTGTTGATCTGGAGTGGCCTCTCCAGGGCATAAAGCCAGAGAGAAGCTGTTACCCAAGCAGCATATATATATATATATATATATATATATATATATATATATATATATATATATATATATATATATATATATATATATATATATACATCATATACAGTGTGTGTGTGGGGTGAGGGAGGGGAAAGAGCACAAGAAGTAAACCCAGATGTAATTGGAATCACGGAAACAAAACTCTCAGGAATCATAACAAATGCGGTGTTCTCCCAGGATTACACAGTAATAAGGAATTAGAGACTTCTGCGTGTGTGTGTGTGTGTGTGTGTGTGTGTGTGTGTGTGTGTGTGTGTGTGTGTGTGTGTGTGTGTGTGTTACACAGACCGACGCCCCCTACACAGGTCTGTGCAACAAGGAGAAACAAATGAGTGTAAACTTCACCTTCTCAGGTCAGTTGGGTGTAATTGGTGCCTGGCGGAGCTGGGGATCTCTGGGTATTTGGAGTGCCAGTCGGGCCTTTGTTCACTGCTAAGATCAAACAAGCAGTGAATGAAGAGGCTTCGGCCTGCGAGGCCAGACTCTGTAATTATGATTGCTGCTGTTAGTTTTGTGGTGGTTGGAATGGTGGTGGTGGTGGTGGTGGGTGATGGTGGTGGTGGTTGGAATGGTGGTGGTGGTGGTGGTGGGGATGTGGTGGTGGTGGTGGTGATGGTGGTGCTGGGTGGTGGTGGTGGTGGTGGTGTGTGGTGGTGGTGGTGGTGGTGGTGGTGGTGAATGGTGGTGGTGATGGTGGTGCTGGTGGTGGTGATGGTGGTGGTGGTGGTGGTGGTGGTGGTGGTGGTGGGGATGTTGGTGGTGGTGGTGATGGTGGTGGTGATGGTGGTGGTGGTGGTGGTGATGGTTGTGTGGTGGTGGTGGTGGTGGTGATGGTGGGTGATGGTGTGATGGTGGTGGTGATGGTGGTGCTGGTGGTGGTGGTGGTGGTTGGAATGGTGGTGGTGGTGGTGGTGGTGTGGTGATGGTTGTGCTGGTGGTGGTGGTGGTGGTGATGGTTGTGCTGGTGGTGGTGGTGGTGGTGGTGGTGGTGATGGTGTGTGGTGGTGGGATGGTGGTGCTGGTGGTGGTGATGGTGGTGGGTGGTGGTGGTGGGGATGTTGGTGGTGGTGGTGATGGTGGTGGTGATGGTGGTGGTGATGGTGGTGATGGTGGTGCTGGTGGTGGTGATGGTGGTGGTGGTGGTGGTGGGGATGTTGTTGGTGGTGGTGATGGTGGTGGTGGTGGTGGTGGTGGTGGTGGTGGTGCTGGTGGTGGTGGTGGTGGTGGTGGTGGTGGTGCTGGTGGTGGTGGTGGTGGTGGTGGGGATGTTGTTGGTGGTGGTGATGGTGGTGGTGGTGGTGCTGGTGGTGGTGGTGGTGGTGGTGGTGCTGGTGGTGGTGGTGGTGGGGATGGTGGTAGTGGGGATGTTGGTGGTGGTGTCCAGCCTAAGTGTTGACTCAAAGATCTTTCTAACTTTATATAACCCAACCCGTATATATGACGAAGCTTAGGTCCGCCCTGATCCCTTATGACGGCTTAGAGAAAGGCACGGACAGTCGCAGGTGAAAGCCAGGTCCTCATGTCTGAGGGTGATGAGTGGTACTCCTGATTGGTAGGAGGATTGGGAGGTTTGAAGCGGGTGCATGTTTCCGTACAGCTCTGATTGTCCGGGGTAAATACTTCCCCTTGGTCGCCAGGTATACGTAATTTTCCCTTTCTTCGTTCAGAAGTTTGTAACGAGGCTCGTCTCAGAATTGTAAGGATGTGGTATGAAGAGAGACCGAAGGAACTAAACCTGTCAACGCAAGAGAAGAGGAGAGTGGAGACATGGTAGAGACATATAAAATACTTAGGGGCATTGACAGAGTGGATAAAGATTAAATATGCACAACAAATACGAATAGTACAAGAGGACATAGATGGAAACTTGGGACTCAAGTGAGTCATAGAGATGATGGAGTTTTCTTTTAGCATAAGACTAATAGGAAAATGGAATAAACTAAAGGACCAGATTTGTAGAAGCAAACTACATTCATGATTTTAACGTAGATATGAACAAATCCACAAGGGCCGTGACGAGGATTCGAACCTGCATCCGGGAGCATCCCAGACACTGCCTTAATCGACTGAGCTACGATTAGCTCAGTCGATTAGCTCAGCTACGACTCGTAGCTCAGTCGATTAAGGCAGTGTCTGGGATGCTCCCGGACGCAGGTTCGAATCCTCATCACGGCCCTTGTGCATTTGTTCATTTGATGCATCACGTTAGTGTGATCTCTGTGTGTAACGTAGATATGACAGGGAAATAGATCAGGAGTCATTGCAATAGACATCCAGGGGATAGATATGCAGGCGATGAGTCACAATAACGTGACTGAAGTATGTTGACCAGACCACACACTAGAAGGTGAAGGGACGACGACGTTTCGGTCCGTCCTGGACCATTCTCAAGTCGAGAATGGTCCAGGACGGACCGAAACGTCGTCGTCCCTTCACCTTCTAGTGTGCGGTCTGATCAACATCCTGGGGATACAAAAGAGAGGTCTAAGAGCTATTTCGAAGAGGTGATCTATGTGCCCGCTTACTCAGACATCATTCAAGGTGAGCTGCAACATCTCTCAGATTGAGAACGAAGTGCTTGCAATGGCAGACTTCAATTATAGACACAATAACAAGCAATCAACATAAGAAACATGGAGAGAGAAACTGGTCGACGACGCAGTGAGGAACTTCCTAACTCTACACACACACCACGAAGGAACTACGAGGAAGAGTGTAAGACTGGAAATGGTCTTCCACACAGAGATGAGGTTACCTTGAGGTGCTTCCGGGGCTTAGCGTCCCCGCGGCCCGGTCGTCGACCAGGCCTCCTGAGTAAGGAGTAAGGACATTCAACATTAAATACCAGTGAGGTTAATTGACCAATATAACTTGTTAATAAGGAATATTTTCAGGTAGCCTGTGTATACGATATACTGGTATATGTATACCACGATATACATAGATATACATCAGGGGTATATCCCAGTTCTCCCTCAAGGTGCACCTACTCACTCTCCCCAGAACCCAACCCACAACTAGCTGACCAATCCACGGATATACCTATTTACTAGCAGGTAAACAGGGGGTATAATGTGATAGGAAACGTGACAACTACTTCTGTCCTGGCCGGGATTCGAACCCAGGATTGCCGATTGTGAGTTGAGAACGAATCCAACGATCGTGTCCTCCTGGTGTAGGTCTTAGACGTGGTTGCTGTTGGAGACTAACAAGAAGAGGAGGAGAAATAAAGACTAGCTTTCAGTAAAGATTAATTAGATGAGATCAGAGAATTCTTAGAGAGGACAACATTAGAATAGATCTCGAAGAACAACATAAGAATAGAACTCTCAGAGAACAACATAAGAATACTGTCAGACGTTCCACCATTCAACCACATTTAAACAAGTACACCTAAGTGATTAGACACAAACCATGCAATTCCCCTATTCAGTCAACCTTCATTGGATATCATGAATATCAATTAGATATTGAGATATCATGAATATCAAAATTAGCGTAGGTGAACTTGGATATCAACCTACGCTAATTTAACAGCGACAAGAGCAAGATATCAATAGTTGAAATTGCTCATTGAACCCCCACAAACAGTTAACTGAGCCAGGAGGAGAACCTCCTCAACCAATACCAGCAACTCTAAGGTTCAGACAAGGACACTGAGAAAATTTATGCCCAAGTGTTCCGTAATTCCCAGGTCATGAATTGCCGGGAATTACTGTCTTCCTTGTCATTACAACCGCTAATAACCTACCCTCCCCCCCCCCTTCCTCAGGTGTTGTTTATGGCTGTTCAATCACCAACAGGTGCGGTAGTTGGTCAGTAATTATGTTCTTCTTGAGATCTGTGTTCATTCATATGGTCCAGCTTCTTGCAGGGTCAAGTTCGATCCCCCAATGGTCCAAGTGGTTGATTTCCGTTCCATTCACTCTTATCATTATATCCCCAGCTCTTGTTCCGTCCTCACTTCTCAGCTCTTAGTCTGTCTTATATCCCCGCTCTGAGAGGAATAAACAGGATAAGGAAGACAGATGAACATGTAAAGAGGACAGAAATGAACAGAGCATATAAGGAGGATGAAGATGAAGAGACGAGATATGAGACAGACGGAAATACAGACGTGACAGGTGGGGACAGACGTGACAGGTGGGGACAGACGGGACAGACAGGTAGGGACAGAGACGAACAAACCGAAGACGGATTAGTTGGACCAATTAGACAGTAAGACCCATCAAAAAAGACAACTGACAGGGGGATCTCTCTCTCTGTCGAATCACGCGAGCTGGACAGGAGAAGCCGTCACTTAGACAGATGACACGAAGCTCTCACTCCCTCAAACTCATGATTTCATATCCACTTCAGGTATTACTGTCAACCTGGAGTATTACGCTGACAGATTAATGACTGACAGGCGCGCATGAGGATGCTAATGAGGCTTGACAACCCCCTGTCAGTGACAGTGGCATATGACTAGTGTGACAGGCAGTGAAATATTTGCTGTATAGTTGGTGCTGTATGCTGTATGCTGTATGCTGGGACACTTATGTATACTTGTCCATGTGTGATTACCTGTGTGTGACTGCGGCTCAGAAACGTATGTATGAATACTTTTACGATATCCATGTATGATATCTCTTGCGATTAGTATGTATGATTTCTCTTACGATAGCTATGAAGGGTTATCTCTTAATTATCCACACATCTCTTCATTATCCATCTATGCATTAGTTATCCAAACAAGGGCCTAAATAGTTGTCATTTCATCGCTATCAACCAATCCATTACAAAAATGACGCATTAATACAATTAGAGCATCGTAATTCCGACGTTTTCAGTGCAGCGGCCTCGATACCCCAGGGAGGGTTCTGTGGGTTAGGCTAAACAGTTGAATTTGTTACGGAGTGGCGGTAGAGTGACGGTCTCGCTTCATGCAGGTCGGCGTTCAATCCCCGAGCATCCATAAGTGCTTGGGCACCATTCCTTTCCCCCGTCCCATCCCAAATCCTTATCCTGACCCCTTCCCAGTGCTATATAGTCGTAATGGCTTGGCGCTTTCCCCCTTTCAGTCTCACGCTAACCACCCATGTACTAATTACCAAATGACAATCAACTGTCATAGCCACTTGAGCATTATCTAATAATATATCAATTTGCATAATTAAACGTCCATTTTTATATAAACAAAAAGTTTGTAATTTTGATCTAAAAAAAACTCAATTAAATCGAGATCAAAAGATCAAAGACAAGAATAATTATTTGGTTACAGTGAACAGTGAAGAGAACAGTGAAGGCACTGTGTGCAGGAACAGTGAAGGTACTGTGTATAAGAACAGTGAAGGGATTGTTTACAGGAACAGTGAAGACACTGTGTGCAAGAACTGTGAAAAAACAGTGAACAATAACAATGAAAGCACAATGAATAAAGACAGTGAGAGCAGAGTGAACAATAACAATGAAATAACACTGAACAAGTACAGTGAATGACCTGAACACAATGAAACCCCTGTGAACAATAGCAATGAAATCGATGTGAAGAACAATGAAGTCACAGTGAACAATAACAACGAATAACAGTGAACAATAACAATGAATAACAGTGAACAATAACATATAATCTGATTAACTACCAGTTCCGAGTATAAATAACAGTTCGAGGGAATATTTTCTCTCTGAAATATATCATTTATAGATGAACACAGTAGGAGGTCAAAGGTCATGAACACAGTAGGAGGTCAAAGGTCATGAACACATCACAGTAGGTGAATATTGGACGTTTCGTAAGGTCAAAGTTCACGTAGGATAACATTGATCACAGCTTGGAGAGGTCAAAGTTCACACATAACAATAGGTCAGCATTGATCGTTATGATAGGTCAAAGCTTGTACAGAATGATTCGACGCTAATAATTACCTTGTAAGGTCAAATGCTACACTTGAACTGCTCGTTTATAGTTAGGTCAATTAGGATTATGGATTTCCATAATTAGTCAAATTAGAATCATTCTACATCATAATTAGTCAAATTAGAATCATTCTTCATCATAATTAGTCAAATTAGAATCATTCTACATCATAATTAGTCAAATTAGAATCATTCTTCATCATAATTAGTCAAATTAGAATCATTCTACATCATAATTAGTCAAATTAGAATCAGTCATCATCATAATTAGTCAAATTAGAATCATTCTACATCATAATTAGTCAAATTAGAATCAGTCTTCATCATAATTAGTCAAATTAGAATCATTCTACATCATAATTAGTCAAATTAGAATCAGTCATCATCATAATTAGTCAAATTAGAATCATTCTACATCATAATTAGTCAAATTAGAATCATTCTTCATCATAATTAGTCAAATTAGAATCATTCTACATCATAATTAGTCAAATTAGAATCATTCTTCATCATAATTAGTCAAATTAGAATCATTAATGAGCGTGAATCGTTGAACAAAAATGTTAAGAGGGTTGAGCATTGACAGCAATTATAGGTCAAGGTGGTTGGCAGCGCTTAACAAGTCCGGTCTTAATAGAGCAAGTCCACGCGATGAAACAAACACGAACCACCCTCGCTTGTTTAAGGTGATTAGTGACCATGAGGGATTGCCAACGACCCTCAAGAGATGTCTACTTAGATCAGCTGGATCACGCAAGGTCATTTGTGAGGTCAAGTCCAGAGGTCAAGAAGGAAGGGTAGTCTTCTCTCTCTGTCTGTCTGTCTCTCTCTCTCCTCTCTCATCTCTCTCTCTCTCTCTCTCTCTCCCTCTCTCATCTCTCTCTCCTCTCTCTCTCTCTCTCTCTCTCTCTCTTCCTCTCTCTCTCTCTCTCTCTCTCTCTCTCTCTCTCTCTCTCTCTCTCTCTCTCTCTCTCTCTCTCTCTCTCTCTCTCTCTCTCTCTCTCTCTCTCTCCTCTCTCTCTCTCTCTCTCTCTCTCTCTCTCTCTCTCTCTCTCTCTCTCTCTCTCTCTCTCTCTCTCTCTCTCTCTCTCTCTCTCTCTCTCTCTCTTTCTCTCTCTTTTTGAGAGTCGTTAATGTTCTTCATTCATACACAAAGTATATAAACTCCTATTACCCTACCCCCCCCCTTGCTCTACACCCCTAATACCCCCTCCCTTACACCCCCACCCCCCCCTCCCCTTCTCCTCAACACTTGAACTCCTCTAATTCCTCCTCTACTCCCATTCCTATGACACCTCCCTCCAACACCCCCGTCACCCTGCAAATGTAGCCTGACATACTAGGGAACGCAGCTTTGATAGCAGAGTGGCCGTCGTGTCAGCTGTGTCGTGTCCGGTCATCTGAATAATGCCACTTTTCCACGAAATGGAACTTGAGCCAAAAGTATTCATCACACAAACAACATTTGGGTAAAATTAATTAAATTAGATGGAAAATATATTCAATTAAGCTCATATATATTTATATGTTTAGTCTATAAATACCCGTAATGTACAGGATATATCAGTAGCATGTCTGTCTGTCTGTCTAATGAAGAAAGCCAGACGTTTGAGGCAAGCCTCACTCAACATTCCAAGGTAACACATTATTTTGTACTGGAGTCTCACAAGCCAGTTTGGGTCTGCCCCAATGCCACTCTTTAAGAAGTATCGGCATCTCTTGCGACCCCCACCCCCCCCCCCCCTGGGAATTTCAATAAAGTCTGAAATCGGTTAATTTGTTTTCGGTAGATATTTTAGCCTTTTTGTCAGTGCTTCATAATACTTTTTTTTGAGAGAGAGGAGAGTGGTGGATAAGGGGAGAGAGGGGGGGGGGGAGAGAGAGGGAGAGTGAGAGAGAAGGAGAAGGGAGAGAGATCTAGCAAGAGCCACCTGCTTGATACCTGCTTGATGGGGTTCTGGGAGTTCTACTCCCCAAGCCCGGCCCGAGGCCAGGCTCGACATGTGAGAGTTTGGTCCACCAGGCTGTTGCTTGGAGCGGCCCGCTCCAAGCAACAAACCCTCATCTTGTCTGTTTGTCTGTTTTCTCGAGGTTAGAGGCCAGATGCTATGGGCTAGCCTCGCCAAATATTTAACAGGTATTGCAATTAGGAAAGTGCCCAACATGGGTGAGTATTATTGACATCATTGAAGAGAGTGCCACATGATATCTTACGATATCATAAAATACTATGCACTGATCATGGTAAAATTATACAGAAATAGCAAGGAGTATTAGGCTTTAAAAGATATTTATTCCAGCACCGATACTAACTACCTTCCTTACCTCATTGCTGAGTTCCCACACAACCATCTCCATACCCCCTCCCTCCCACTACAGCCACATGGGTCAAGGCCATCCCATTCTCCATCACCCCCCCCCCCTTCCCTCTCCTTCCAGAGACAACGACATTCAATGAGATAGACAGAAAAATACACAGATGGACAGAGAATCAGCCACATAGACATTGACACAGACAGACACAAAGATAGGAGGACAAAGACTCTGACAAACATAAAAAGTGTTACAGACAGAGGGTGAAAGAGCGACAGGACAGGCAAAAATGTGACAGATTGACAGACACATAAACATACAGAGAAGCAGACAGACAGACACCGTCTAAAACAGTCCATGGGAAAATACCTAAAACACCGTCCATAAAACTGTCTATAAAAGTGTCTTTGAAACAGTTATTTATAAACGACGTTTTCAAAATTAAAATGTTGGAAATGAAATTCTCAAAATTGTCATTCTGCAGAACCTACGTTCTCAAAATTTTTATTCTGCGGGACCTAAGTTCTCAAAATGAACATTTTGGAGGTCTATGCTCTCAAAAAATAACATTTTGGAGGTATATGTTCCCCAAATTAGCATTTTAGAGGCCTATACCAACAAAATCCGCTTTCTGGAGGCCTAGACAGACACCGAGAGGAAAAAGATGATCATGAATACAAGGTGTCAAGTGTCGGAAACCGGTTTTCCTTCAGAGAAAGTTCAGAGATTGAGAAGACAAGTTTCCCCCTCAGATAAGGATTGGAGAGAGGGAGCATCGGACCTTCACCCTCAGATTACCAGGTGACATATTTCCGCTCAGGAGAAGGGGAAAGGAGAGAACATCAAGGGTCAATTTTCCCCTCAGGAGAGAGTGAGGTAAAGGAAGCATCAACACCAGCTTCCCCTCGGGGGAAGCCGCCATGAGGAAAGAAACCAGTGAATCGTTCAACCATACTAATTCGGTAAGTAAAGGAGAATCTTTTGGGGAGATGGCGTGTGGGTGGTGGGCGTGCGGGTAGCGGACGCGCAGGTAGCAGACGTGAGGGGTGGTGAGCGTGTGGGTAGCGGACGCGCAAGTAGCAGACGTGAGGGGTGGTGGGCGTGCAGGTAGCGGACGCGCGAGTAGCAGACGTGAGGGGTGGTGGGCGTGCAGGTAGCGGACGCGCAGGTAGCAGATGTGAGGGGTGGTGGGCGTGCAGGTAGCAGACGTGAGGGGTGGTGAGCGTGTGGGTAGCGGACGCGCAGGTAGCAGACGTGAGTGGTGGTGGGCGCGCGGGTAGCGGACGCGCAGGTAGCAGACGTGAGGGGTGGTGGGCGCGCGGGTAGCGGACGCGCGAGTGGCAGACGCGTGTGTAGCAACACAAGTCCGCGCCACTTCAGCAAATCGCCACGGGTATCCTGAGTAATATTTCAACATTCTCTGTAATGCAGAAATGTCGCCACCTGAGCCACTGAGTCCTGAGCTGGGGGTCATGCAGTGTTGCATGGAAGGGGGATAGTGTCATACAGTGTTGCATGGGAGGGGGATAGTGTCATGCAGTGTTGCATGGAAGGGGGAGGATCCACAGAAAGGAAGCAACCTTCCCACGGCACGGCGGAAAAGATCACTGAAAGGCGTTCTCATCTCGCTGGGATTTCATAGTTCTAATTTTTATGTCAAGTGAGCGGCGTTCTCGCATGTTAAAGTGAACGCTTGTAGGCTCAGCTTTGATGAGTGAATGACAACGCTGTTTGCAGTGAATGACAGCATTATAGAACAGTGAAGGACAGTATTATAGAACAGTGAATGACAACATTATAGAACAGTGAATGACAACATTATTGAACAGTGAATGACAGCATTGTAGAACAGTGAATGACAGCATTGTGGAACAGTGAATGACAACATTATTGAACAGTGAATGACAGCATTGTGGAACAGTGAATGACAGCATTGTGGAACAGTGAATGACAGCATTATAGAACAGTGAATGACAGCATTGTAGAACAGTGAAGGACAGCATTATAGAACAGTGAATGACAGCATTATAGAACAGTGAATGACAGCATTATAGAACAGTGAATGACAGCATTGTAGAACAGTGAATGACAGCATTATAGAACAGTGAATGACAGCATTGTAGAACAGTGAATGACAGCATTATAGAACAGTGAATGACAGCATTGTAGAACAGTGAATGACAGCATTATAGAACAGTGAATGACAGCATTATAGAACAGTGAATGACAGCATTGTGGAACAGTGAATGACAGCATTATAGAACAGTGAATGACAGCATTATAGAACAGTGAATGACAGCATTATAGAACAGTGAATGACAGCATTATAGAACAGTGAATGACAGCATTGTAGAACAGTGATTGACAGCTTGGGGAACAGTGAATGACAGCATTATAGAACAGTGAATGACAGCATTATAGAACAGTGAATGACAGCATTATAGAACAGTGAATGACAGCATTATAGAACAGTGAATGACAGCATTATAGAACAGTGAATGACAGCATTGTGGAACAGTGAATGACAGCATTATAGAACAGTGAATGACAGCATTGTATAACAGTGAATGACAGCATTATAGAACAGTGAATAACAGCATTATAGAACAGTGAATAACAGCATTATAGAACAGTGAATGACAGCATTGTATAACAGTGAATGACAGCATTATAGAACAGTGAATGACAGCATTATAGAACAGTGAATGACAGCATTATAGAACAGTGAATGACAGCAGTAACTAAAATACAGAGATTGACTGGGCACCAAGGAATCCTTATGGTGGGCAAGAAACTCTTGGAAGACTTCGGAAATACCAAAAAATCTAAGGAATCTTGGTATTTCAACACGTCCTCTTTCAAACTACGTCGCTTTTCGCTCGTAGGCGAACTCTAAAAAAAGGGCGTAATTCAAAATAGGATCGGCTCACGAAAATGACGTACTGTTCCGTTTTCTGTTTTGGGTCCTCTGGCTCAGGCTGTTAGGCTTAGAGAGGAAACTTTTAATTAACTGTTTTCATGACGTTTTGAAGTTTAAGGAGAACTTCCTGGCCCTCCTAACCTACCAGAGGACCCTTAATTTGCTGTTTTGGGGAAAAAAATCCAAAATATATTTTCAATTATTTTTCATTTTCATGGACCATGGGATTCCATGGGAGTAGAAGAGTATTTGGAAAGTGTGCAATGAGAGGAAGAACTTTTGTGGAAAGGCAGTCTAGGACCAAGTCAAATGGATATCTTAGGTTGTTGAAGAGAATTTGATATCAGCCATAAGGGTAAAAGAATTTGCATATATTAACCCTTGGTTTAATAGACATTGTCAGAAGGGTAAAACAGACACACACACACACACACACACACACACACACACACACACACACAATATTCCCCCCTTCAGCTACGCAGAATCCAACTCCCTTTTTGGCTACACTTTGTTCTTGTAGTTCAAAGAGAATGCAACAGTGTTCATTCACTGTTTACGGTCCGTTGTTAATCACACAACAGCCCAAGTAACCAGCAATTAACAGAACATTATCAAACAGTGAGGACTACAGCTGTTGTTGTTATCAGCCTACTGTATTGTGTGGTCGTTCGTAGGGTGTGAACCTGACCTCACCTATATAGCACCCAGCCATATAGCTGACCTCAGCTATATAGCACCCAGCCATGTTGGGTCACCCTATAGGGTGCTCCAATATGACCATCTGGATCTTCAACCAAATCAGCAACATTTGCAACCCAAATATATGTGACTCAGTAAATATTACCTATCTTATTAATTTTCAATATTACATAAAAAATAAGCCTTATTGATAATTTAATAAAGATGCTGGAGGAATTGGTTCGTGTTGCAATTGGTCGCTTAAGGTCTTAGAAGTGAGCCGGAACGTCAGAATAGAGGGTCCTGTTGTTTACACTGGACTTGGGTTTGTGTTTACTTAAAGAGGGGGAAGTTGTGGCCCAATGGGTTCCTTAGGCAATGAGGTTCATAAACTAGGAGGTGGTGGTTTTGAGGGGAGGGGGTTCTGGGGCTTAAAAGGGGGTCAGGGGCTTAGAGGGGTCCTGGGGCTTAGGGGAGGGGTCATGGGGCTTAGGGGGGGTCAGGCAGAGTTCTAGGGGATAGGGAATGTTGACTCTAGCCATGTACTCACCTACTTGTTCTCATCTACTGATGTCGAGTGAAAAGACTCTCTTCACTTGTTCTTATTTATCATGTTTACATTTAAGCTGTGGACCAAATTGGCTTCGCCAGCTGTCTCAACTACTCCGTTCGGCTTATTATGTCTGCTGTTCCATAATGGAAACATTGATTTCGTGTCTACTTTATCATTCCCCCTTTAGTATCATGTACGTCGTTATCATATCTGCAACATTCCTTCTTTCCTGTGTAGCGAGGTTCAGCTCCCTCATTCTTCTCAGCTCAGTCCTCTTTCCTCAGAAACGAGTCTTGTTGCATATTTTTTGGATCTTGTCTAGTTTTGTTTGGTGCGTTTCTAGGCCGGGGTTCCATGGTGGTGCAGCATACTCAGTGACAGGTCTCACAGAGGATGTATACAGCCCTGGGAAGGTGGTGGTGCAGCATACTCAGTGACAGGTCTCACAGAGGATGTATACAGCCCTGGGAAGGTGGTGGTGCAGCATACTCAGTGACAGGTCTCACAGAGGATGTATACAGCCCTGGGAAGGTGGTGGTGCAGCATACTCAGTGACAGGTCTCACAGAGGATGTATACAGCCCTGGGAAGGTGGTGGTGCAGCATACTCAGTGACAGGTCTCACAGAGGATGTATACAGCCCTGGGAAGGTGGTGATGCAGCATACTCAGTGACAGGTCTCACAGAGGATGTATACAGCCCTGGGAAGGTGGTGGTGCAGCATACTCAGTGACAGGTCTCACAGAGGATGTATACAGCCCTGGGAAGGTGGTGGTGCAGCATACTCAGTGACATGTCTCACAGAGGATGTATACAGCCCTGGGAAGGTGGTGGTGCAGCATACTCAGTGACAGGTCTCACAGAGGATGTATACAGCCCTGGGAAGGTGGTGGTGCAGCATACTCAGTGACAGGTCTCACAGAGGATGTATACAGCCCTGGGAAGGTGGTGGTGCAGCATACTCAGTGACAGGTCTCACAGAGGATGTATACAGCCCTGGGAAGGTGGTGGTGCAGCATACTCAGTGACAGGTCTCACAGAGGATGTATACAGCCCTGGGAAGGGATCTTTGGGCAAGTTGGTGAAGGATAACGGGAGGTTTACCAGTATGGGATATCCTGCCCTGGTTATCCTGCTGGTGTGTACCTCTGGTGATGGAGCTCCGTTATGTCCACTCCTGAGTCTTTCTCTCTCTCACAAGTTGCCTTCCCTTCATCCTCTACTGTACTTGTGCTCTTCTTCCTCCAACTGTTATCCTCATAACCTTGCATTTGTCACGGTTAACGTCTAGTAGCCATCTCCAAACATTGCCTAGGTCATCTTGAGCTGCAGTCCTCCTCAGATTAGCTCAGATTAGGCTTACTTCCTCTGTCTGAATGTTTACGAATATTAAGAACCGAATGGCCCTTAGTACCAAGCCTTGAGGCACTCCACTCGTTACCTGAAAGCCCTCTTACTATAACTCTTTGCCTTCTTCCATCAAGGGTATCCTTCAACAACTTTAAAACTCCTTCCAATACACCAGTCTTTGTATATTTTGTATACTTTGTATTTTTCTACTTTGTATAGGAGTCGCTCTCAAAGAACAGTCAAAAACTTTCTGGCTATCCAGGAAAAGGCAGCCTACCCAGCCCTCTCCAGTTTCATTATTTTCTTCTCGTTATAGAACTCTTAATTAGTTGGCCTAGCAAGAATTTTCTATACTGAATCCATGTTGATTCTTGGAAATCTAATTATGTATTCTAAATGTTCTACGAACCTTCTATTGATATCTCTAATATCGTACAGGGTTGTTAGTGATACTGGTGTGTAGTTGAGTGGTTCCAGTCTTCCTACTTGTATATGGGGACCACATTTGCCACTTTCCAAATGTCAGAAAGTTCCCCTATTTCCAGTGAGGAGTTGAAGACTGTTGCAAGAGGTCCACACAGTGTTGCTGCTGACTCCTTTAGGACCCTTGGTGAGGTCTTGTCAGGGCCTTTCACCACATCCAGCTCCTCTAATACTTCCTCTACTTCCTCTTGTGTTACTTCTATTTCAATCAGTCTTTCTCCTAAGAGCATCTGTTCCATTAGAAGTAGAGGATCTGGGGACATTTTGGTTCAAACTTGAAAACTTTCTGGAAGATTTTATTGACATCTTTGCACACACTTCCTTATCATTCTTTGTGTACCTTCTTCCTCGTATGTGTATCCTAATCACTTCTTCATTTACTTAGTTCTTTCTCCTCATGTATGGCTATGTATAGGTGCCGTATCAACCTCATGCTGCTTCTCTCCTGTTCTGGGATTTCCTGTGTATTCATTCCTCTCTCTTGTGTGTGTTGTGGTTCTCTTCTGATCTCTGCTTCCTGTATTGCTTCCATGCCCTGTTACATCCCTTGTTGACGTTCTGTATGGAGTCTGCCTCCACTACTCCACACCCTGTGTGTGGAGTCTGCCTCCACTACTCCACACCCTGTGTGTGGAGTCTGCCTCCACTACTCCACACCCTGTGTATGGAGTCTGTCTCCACTACTCCACACCCTGTGTATGGAGTCTGTCTCCACTACTCCACACCCTGTGTATGGAGTCTGGCTCCACTACTCCACACCCTGTGTATGGAGTCTGCCTCCACTACTCCACACCCTGTGTATGGAGTCTGCCTCCACTACTCCACACCCTGTGTATGGAGTCTGGCTCCACTACTCCACACCCTGTGTATGGAGTCTGTCTCCACTACTCCACACCCTGTGTATGGAGTCTGGCTCCACCACTCTTCAATCCTATTGACTATTAGGTGAAAAAAACATCAAATAAAAGGAAATGAGCCCAAACGCTTGCCACCGGAATCGAACCCAGGACCTTCCTGTTGTGAAGTAGCTGCGCTGACCACTCCACACAGAACCCTAAGGCGTAGAATTTTTCTTCAAGAAACATAAATACATTATTTGTGTATTACAAACCTGCAATTAAGGTATTATCAGATGGAACCGCTTAGGCAATATGACTATTGCACATGGGATATAAGATAGACTAAGTGCTGGGATATGATGATAGACTGAGTTGTGATATAACAAGGAGCTGGGATATGAGAACAAGGAGCTGGGATATAAGAACAAGGAGCTGGGATATAAGAACAAGGAGCTGGGATATGAGAACAAGGAGCTGGGATATAAGAACAAGGAGCTGGTATATGAGAACAAGGAGCTGGGATATAAGAACAAGGAGCTGGGATATAAGAACAAGGAGCTGGGATATAAGAACAAGGAGCTGGGATATGAGAACAAGGAGCTGGGATATAAGAACAAGGAGCTGGGATATAAGAACAAGGAGCTGGGATATGAGAACAAGGAGCTGGGATATAAGAACAAGGAGCTGGGATATGAGAACAAGGAGCTGGGATATAAGAACAAGGAGCTGGGATATAAGAACAAGGAGCTGGGATATAAGAACAAGGAGCTGGGATATGAGAACAAGGAGCTGGGATATAAGAACAAGGAGCTGGGATATACGAACAAGGAGCTGGGATATGAGAACAAGGAGCTGGGATATAAGAACAAGGAGCTGGGATATAAGAACAAGGAGCTGGGATATGAGAACAAGGAGCTGGGATATAAGAACAAGGAGCTGGGATATGAGAACAAGGAGCTGGGATATGAGAACAAGGAGCTGGGATATGAGAACAAGGAGCTGAGATATGAGAACAAGGAGCTGGGATATGAGAACAAGGAGCTGGGATATGAGAACAAGGAGCTGGGATATGAGAACAAGGAGCTGGGATATGAGAACAAGGAGCTGGGATATAAGAACAAGGAGCTAGGATATAAGAACAAGGAGCTGGGATATGAGAACAAGGAGCTGGGATATGAGAACAAGGAGCTGGGATATGAGGAACGAGTAAGGAAACGGTGTACAACCCCTTGGACCATCAGGAATCGAACGCCGACCATGCAACCAGCCAAGCCGTCACTCTACTGCCTAGTCATAAAGTATACAACCCGGCCTATTGGGCTCTTCTACATCTACTTGGGGCTAGCCTCATTAACCTTTGCAGAGTGACTAGAATTAGAAAGAGAACTGTCACAGGCGGGGTCGGGGTCGGCCCTATTGTCCCATTTTAAGATGTTCTGCTCCGATTGGCGACCCCCATGAAAGTGAAAATGAAATGATCGATTTTTGTCCAGTTTTTGCATGTAAATATTTACATGCAAAAATACATCTGCTGGTGTACCAGCACTTATACACAATATACACATATACAATATAAGTGTTGTATATACACCTATATACAATATAAGTGTTACCCAAACACTTATATTATGCACCCCTGGGGAGCCCCCTTGAAAATTGTAAGCGGAGATATGATAGAGACATACCAAATACCTCTGAAAATTGACAAATTTGATTAGGAAAAACGTTTGTGTGTGGATTATAATTATTTAAAATACAGGAAAAAATGATTATAATTATTTAAAATAGACTTATCACATAAATAAGTCACAGATGAGCCCTAGAGATATGGAACAGCATTCATTCAGCGTTAAAAAAAATGTTAGGAAAATATTTTAATTACATAAGGAAGCAGAAGACATCAACTCCTTCAGTAGTGTCAAAGGTTTACATTATATTATACATCACACACACACACACACACACACGTACACACACACACACCACACACACACACACACACACACACACACACACACACACACACACACACACACACGCACACACACACACGCACACACACACCACACACACACACACACACACACACACACACACACACACACACATACACACACACACACACACACACACACACACCACACACACACACGCACACACACACACACACACCACACACACACACAACACACACCCACACACACACACACACACACACACACACACACACACACACACACACACACACACACACACACACACACACACACACACACACACACACACGCACAACACCACACACACACACACACACACACACACACACACACACACACACACACACACACACACACACACACACACACACACACACACACACACACACACACACACACACACACACACACACACACACACACACACACACACACACACACACACACACACACACACACACACACACACACACACACACACACACACACACACCACACACACACACACACACACACACACACACACACACACACACACACACACACACACACACACACAACACACACACACACACACACACACACACACACACACACACACACACACACACACACGCACACACACACACACACACACACACACACACACACACACACACACACACACACACACCACACACACACACACACACACACCACACACACACACACACACACACACACACACACACACACACACACACACACACACACACACACACACACACACACACACACACACATACACACACACACACACACACACACACACACACACACACCATAAAGCTAATATCAAAAGCTGAACATGAACAAATAACTCAATCGCCTTATAACACCTGTCAACAAACAGTCGTTCGTAACTCTTGACAAGAGAAGATCAGCAAGCGCACCTGGCCCTTGATCAGAATTGATCACAATGCATCCTGGAGGAGATTAATTAATCACAGTTGATCCAAACGGACTAACCAAGCCAGGTAACCAAGCTAGGTAACCAACCCAGGCCAGGTAACTCAGGTACAAGGCAAGGCGGAGTGGTACCTGCCCCACCCACACACACACACACCAGCGGCCCAGGATCGATACCCACCACTCATAGCCGGAACATCGGCACGCTGCCGCGCCTCCTATAGTGTAGTGACGCCCCCCTCTTGCCTCAGTCACGTAACAGTGGCCGTTACGTCACACCTGCTGTGACGGGAGCAGGTGTAACAGTTAGTAAGAGGAGGTGTAACAGGTGGCATGGAAGATAACCTAATAGGTGTAGCCTATGACCCTGCTAACAGGTGCTAACAGGTGCTAACAGGACACAAAAACGGGTGATAACAGGATGTAATCGTTTAACCCCCCAAAAAAAGTTATAACAGGGAGGGTGGAACAACAGGAGATAACGGGCAAGAACACCTGTTTGGCACCTGTTTATATTGTATATCTCTCCCGTTGACAGGTGTCTAAACATGTGTGTGGTAAGGAGCTGTGACAGGTGTCTACTCCTTACCTTACTCCACATGTCTTTATGGTTACCTAGTTCCCTAGCAGCAAAATAGGTACCTGGGTGTTAGTCAGCTGTCACGGGCTGCTTCCTGGGGGTGGAGGCCTGGTCGAGGACCGGGCCGCGGGGACACTAAAGCCCCGAAATCATCTCAAGATAACCTCATCTCAAGATGGTAGTGAGGAGAGGACTAAGTAAGAGAAGTAGAGGAAAGAAGGAAGAGAGAGAGAAACGGAGGAACAGAAAGAGGAAATAAGAGAAAGAATCCACAGGAAAATACTCTTTTCATACTCTTAAGAAAATCAATAAAGTTACGGATTCTTGTATGAAATTGTTAGTGACTAATTGTTTCAACAACATCTTGGTGTAGTACACCCGCCAGCCCTTAGAGTAGACTCTGCCTCATTCCTTGTATACAAGGATGTACGTAGGGCTGAGAAAGTACACCCTTTGGAGTTTGAGTGTATCATTCTTGTACAACCACTAAGACACTTAACGCTTCGGTACACTCTACGAAGCCTTGGTACAATCCACGGACCATTGGTACACTGCACGGACCATTGGTACACTCCACGAACAACTGGTACACTCCACGGACCATTGGTACAGTCCACGGACCATTGGTACAATCCACAGACCATTGGTACACTCCACGGACCATTGGTACACTCCACGGACCATTGGTACACTCCACGGACCATTGGTACACTCCACGGACCATTGGTACACTCCACGGACCATTGGTACACTCCACGGACCATTGGTACACTCCACGGACCATTGGTACAATCCACGGAAACATAAGCACAAACGCAAGCGCACGAGTATACGCATGCGCGCACAGCACAAGCGTTAAGTCCGTCCTTTGAACTATGACCAGAAATAGCAGAAACCCCGTAAGGACCTCACTAAACATTAAGATATGGCGGAGACAGGAAACAGCAGGGACATAGTCCCTACATACAAAATACTAACGACGTTGGTAAGGTTGAACTGAAGAAGCGGGAAGTGGAGGCAGGCTCCACACATGGATTAAGAAAAGATCTATAACAATAATGTGGATTATCACACACAACAAGTTCTGTTTATAACCACAAACAAACAAACAACACCAAACAAACAGTATATCTTATAAAAATCTTAAACCCGCGCCACAAACTTCGAGAACAACCATTTTAAGAAAGATTAACTCGCGCTACTTACTCTAAAACTTTAACAAAATGTTTACTAGCCACTAAAACAATGTTTGGTTTAATTAAGAATAAAACGTGAAGCGTTTTAATTAACACTAAAACAGGTTCGTGTTAAGTAACCACTGCGTAGAAAGATTGAAATAGCTCAGCGGTTTTTTTTGTAACCAAAATCCTCTTTTGATTTGCAAAAATGTTACCACAAATGTACAAACTATAGATCTGTCCGGACAAAATGATTTTGAACCAAACATTTTTTGAGTATGGAGAAATTGTATGTGGACAAATCATGTGAGAATTAAACATGTGTGTGGACTAAATATATGTGTGTGGACTAAATATATATGTGTGGACTAAATATATATGTGTGGACTAAATATATATGTGTGGACTAAATATATATGTGTGGACTAAATATATGTGTGTGGACTAAATATATATGTGTGGACTAAATATATATGTGGACTAAATATATATGTGTGGACTAAATATATATGTGTACAAAACAAGTATTTGAACTAAAAATAAGTAACACAATATGTGTGGACTAAACACATGTCTGGACATATGTTTTGTCAGTAAACATATGTGTTTACTGGCCACCATTGCCTGGGCCCATGTTTACATTCAGTAACTATCTAGGAAGTTTTTAAGAAGCCTAGGAACCGCCTCAAGAGTGCCTTGCTTGCCACAATAGTCAACTGGATCGTGTGAATCCATTAACATCTAAGGGTAAAACCTCGTTAATACTGGTGTCACTGGCACTCTGTTCTATGGGGGCTCGAACCATGGTCCTCACTCACACCCGTCGATGTGACAGTTAATTGTCAATATCATGTACTCAGGGGGTCGTAACAGCCTCTTAATTGACGGTAATTGGTGCCGTAACAAGGAAGTAATTGTCGTCGTGACAATGAGACAATTAGTGTCCTGGCAAAGAAATAATTGCTTTCGTAACAGCGAGGTAATTAGTGCGTTAAGAGTGAGATAATTGGTGTCGTAACAGTGGGGTAATTAGTGCTCATACAAATAGGCAATTAGTCTGCTAACTGGTGAGGTAATTAATGCGCTAACATGGGAATAATTAGTGCGCTAACAAGGGGTAATTAATGCGCTAACATTGAGGTAATTTGTATCCTAACATATAAATACGTTTGTTCTAACAAGAGGGTAATTGATCATGTATGTCCTAACTGCTATGTTGTCTTACTGGCTTAGCACTTTCTCCTCATAGTACAGCAATCAGTAATTACCAACAAGCACTAGGGTTATTTATGTCTATATAACATAGGAAACAATTACCTTTAGCATCTCCAAATATCTATATCAATTCAATCTCTTAACCAGTCAAGATTATCGAGAAACTGTATCATTTCCTAATAAAATTAGTTCATTACCAGAGATATCGTGACCGAAATCGCCAAAATAATCGACTGATAACGAGAGTATGAGATTAGATACATCTGACGCACTTCATATCAAACAATCAATTTACACTCTAGTAGGTTGACCAGACCACACACTAGAAGGTGAAGGGACGACAGTCATCTTACTTTAGCCACGTTATTGTGACTCATCGCCTTCTTACACTCTAGTACAGCCGGTTATCCTCAGTCCTCAATAACTGCCAGTCTAACCACGTCTACTTCAACCCGTTCTCGCACTTTCGTATAGTCAATATTGACTTATTTAATACGTGCATACGTGACATACTAAACATACTAGTTTACATTGAAAAGCTTCATAGAAAACACCGACCTTACCTAACCTTCTTAGTATGTTAAGATAAGCATCTTATTGCTTCGTAATTACAATTATTACTTAACCTATTATAGGTATAGGTTAAGTAATAATTGTAATTAACCTATTATAGGTATAGGTTAAGTAATAATTGTAATTAACCTATTATAGGTATAGGTTAAGTAATAATTGTAATTACGAAGCAATAAGATGCTTATCTTAACATACTAAGAAGGTTAGGTAATGTCGGTGTTTTCTATGAAGCTTTTCAATGTAAACTAGTATGTTTAGTATGACACATATGCACGTATTAAATAAGTCAATATTGACTGTAAGAAAGTGCGAGAACGGGTTGTCTACTTCTCCCCAGCCGACCAATAAGAATGCAGAATAAGCCTACGAAGTCCACTTGACTGAACCACACTTCATCCGTCATGAAATTTATAGTTCCACAACTCCTGATTTGCATTCACTTTCCTTCTGCCTCCGAAAATGTTGAATAGAGCTTAAGTGAAACGGGCCATTTAAACGACAAGTGACAGGTCCAATAAATTTACAAAATTAACTCTGGAGAGGTTATTTTTAACTTCCAAAGTGAAAAAGAATATGAGGAAATGCAGAGACGATTCATGCTAGAATCATTGATCTCACCCTCTCTCATTATTCAGTAATATAGGTCAGTAATTAAACTAGATATTCAACATGCTTTCAACAAAGTAAAACTGGATTTGGTTCTGTTAGCAGATGGAGCAAGCTTCCCTTGTCTCCTCCAACTTGGTTATTACAGGTTACAGTAACGACTGAAGGCTGTTGTTTGGGAACATGAAGCAGTCTGAAGGTATCCAGCAAGGATAAGATCATATCTCTCAAGGCGCCTAACAATGCTCAAACAGCAAGGTGCTATCAAGGAACATACAGGCTCGACATCAGACCATCACTAGATGATCTGGCCCAATGGGTGTATCGGCTACAGGTGCTTCACCATCCCCTCATACTGGCCTGTATATCAGGCAGCACAAAAACTTACAACCATTCGAACTCTCCTTACGATAATATTGATAATTATAAACGAATCGCGTCGCTTAGTGCCATGCCAAATATAAATGGAAAATGAACTTTGGAGAGTTAATTTTTCAACTTGTGAAGAAACACATAAGAAAAATAGAGAAGATTCGCGCTAGAATCATTGAGCTCACCCTTTCTGATATATAATAATAATTATAATAATAGTATTATATTCAGCCTACAACTAAGACGTCTACCAACATATATATATATATATATATATATATATATATATATATATATATATATATATATATATATATATATATATATATATATATATATATATATATTGTGTGTTCCTCTCATATATACACCTCTTAGTGTAAATACATATATCCCATGTTGTACACAAATCTAAAACAGAGATATAGATAATATTCGTGGATATATATACCAAATTACTTGAGTTAATACAACTGGCATGAAATTCTTTTTCGGATTTTATGTTCCTGTTTCATTTCGCTGTGTTGGGTGTCACAGTGCATCACTAATTCATGAGAAGTACAGAGTCCGCTGAAATAAGGAAAGTCAGTATGAACGTCAGATTTAAACCAAATGATAGCGAGACGGTTATTGTGATAACCAAACTATATATATATATACACACCAGAAGATGAAGGGGCGACGACGTTTCGACCCGTCTTGGATCATTACCAAGTTGAGAGTGAGTTGATGGAGTTGATGAGGTCCAAGATGGACCGAAACGTCGTCTCCTCATCTTCTCATGTGTGGTTTGGTCATTATATCTTCAGCCTCGTTATTGTGACTCATCGTCTGCAATTTCACTGGGATTAAATCATTGTAATTGTGTATATTTGTCTAATATTGACGTATGAATATAGGAATACAGCTCGTATTTGCATCCGACCAAACGCCCTCACGAATATGTCTGTCCTTCTCTTGAAACACTTCAACGACCCCGTGTCTCTTACCTTGCTCGAGAACTTTTTCCTTGTCAATTTTGTCATATTTCCAAACCATCATTAAACTTTAAAAATTTGTTGTCATGTTTCCAAACTGCTAACATTGCCCATTTTTCTGAATCAACATTTTGTTTGTATCCATTGCTTCGTGTTTAATTCTGTGTTTCTATATTTAACATCATGTTAATATCCCACTTTCATCAGTGTGTGTTAAGGACTCCAGGAGGAGGATTTGTAATCCTTGGGATTAACACTGCCACCCTTCGTATTGTGTAAGCGCGTTCAAGTGAATTAGTTTAAAAAGGAGTAATTAGGTCAAAATTGAGCTACATAATCTCAATATAGCCAAAAAGGAGTTCAATACTAACTTTATATGCATTTGCACTCATCGATATTCTGGTTTTAAATCCCTTGCAATCACGAGCCATAGATCTTTTGTCTTCTCAGATGTGGTATTTTTAATCCAATTTTTATTAGCATTTAACTGCATCTTGCAATCTTTCGTCCATTTTATAATCCTATAATAATGATCTTATAGCTTTGTTAAGTCTTCTACTCAGCCTATATCCAGTCCTATTCTTGTATCGCCTGCAACTTTGCAAATGTTGCAGGTTAATCCTGTGTCTAAATAATTCCCACGCATGGTAAACAAGAGAGGTCCCAGGGCAGAGCCTTGAGGGACTCCACCTACAACAGTTACCCACTCTGACTTAAGTCCATTTATATTAACTCCTTGTTTTCTGTGGTATAACCACAGGAAATACCAGTGGTTATACCACTCCTGTGCTATAACCATGCCCTTAAACTTCCTAATGGTATGGTTATACCCCAACCGATGCCAAGAGGCTGATAGCGACATTAATGACCGTAGTTCGAGAACAAGCTCGCGGAGTTTAAAATCTAGTACATTTGTGATAAAGATAAGCCCCGGTGATCGCGATAAGATGTACAGGAGTCGTAGCGGAGGACGTAAATGGTTATAATGCATCATGGTCAATAATACAGGATATCGTAGGGGTCGGAGATGGTGTAAGTAGTGAGGATGTAGAACTACACCGGAGGATGTAGAACAACCTCTGATCGTAAGGATTAACAAGGGGGGGGGGAAGGGAAGGGGTTTTGGTAAGGTAGTGGGTAGGCTACCCTGCCTATGGGTAGGGGTGATAGTTGGGATTTTGACCAGGTAGAGGGCAAGTGATGGGTGTTGGTGGGGGGGAGGGAAGCAGTGGGTGGGGGTAATGGGGGGTAGGGGTAAGGGGGGGAGGGTAGGGGGAAGCAGTGTGGGGGGAGGAGTGGCGTGTAGTGACGCGAGCACAGAGTGCTGACGCGGTGTGGTCTGCAAGCATTGCGTCATTGATCCGGTCGGCCTGGGGGGGGGGGGGATGGCAGGGGGTGGCAGAGCTCAGCGTGGGTGGTCAGAGAGGAACGCCCCCCCTATACCCCCCCCCCCCACCCCCAACTAGCGTTTATGGGTTGCAATTCTCTACGTGCCTTATTCATGGAGTTTGTTGGCAAGGATGCAGACGAGGACCCTGCTTACAGAAGGGACACACTCCACAAGAGGCCTTCCTCCACACCTCTATAATGTAGAGGGGGGTGGGGGGAGGCAAGGAACAAATAGAGCCAATAGACAAGAGAGACATCGAGTCTGATAGACAGAGTCAACCAGGCATAGAGCCTGACTAGAGCAAGCAGAGAGTATGATCAAGAGAGTACCCAACAGAGCCTCACCTGGTACTATAGAGCGACCAATACCACAACTCCCACCACCACCACCAAGTCAACGACCCAGGCATGGTAATACCACCCCCCCCCCCCCCCCAACAACTTCACAAACTACCACTTCCAGCACGAACACCGTGTACAGAACATACTTTAACAATAATTTTTACATATACGCGTTACATAATTGGGTATATGTGCGTATGTGCGAGTTCACGCAGCCTGTTGTTGCTGGCAATGTGGGGGTTCTTTTTCTCCTTTTTTGTAGCCACTGTTTCTATTTTACAATTAAACCCTTCTTTCATATTTCTTTCCACTATCTTCTTTCTCAATGTCTCCCCTTGGGGCTTCTCTGAGGTAGTTTCATTCATTCGCTGCTTGACGCTATGTATATACGTCTATATCTCTCTTTGACGCTAGGTATATACGTCCATATCTCTCTTTGACGCTAGGGATCTACTTTCACATATCTGGAACATTTACCATACATGTTTCAACAACAAAATCAACAACACACTGATTTCAAAAAATGGAAAATGACCATTACATTACAGGTTAATATTCTGTGTTTCACTTCAGTGATGCATTGAACTTTGAAAGTGTTTAAGACCGAGTTTATTGACGAGGAAATGTTTTAAGACGTATGAAAACGCAACATTGTTATTTCGTTCATTGATACAGATGTGGCTAAGACCAAAAAAAGACTTTATAATCACACACCAAGTGTCAAGGTTGTAAAAAATCATTGGTTTTGACCTATGAAAGTTTAGTGAAATTCTCCCACATTTTCAAAACATTCAAGTATCAACTTATTCTTTAAGAACAACATTAATCTTATTTTTTTTTCAAGAATTCCCCAACTTTCCTAGTAGGACTAATCTGTTTGATCCCTTGTAAAGATTGGGATTGTGTGTGAACACAACCCACAAGTACTGGATTAGATCAGGTAAGAATGCATTATGCAGAAGAGGAGTCACAATAACCTGGCTGAACTATGTTGACCAAACCACACACGAGAAAGTGAAGGGTAGGTTAGGAGGGCAGGAAGTTCTCCTAAGGTCTCCTAAAGAAGAAAAGAAGATCTAATTTCTAATATCTAAGTTCTAAGATCTAAGATCTAAGTTCTAAGATCTAAGATCTAAGATCTAAGATCTAAGTTCTAAGATCTAAGTTCTAAGATCTAAGATCTAAGATCTAAGATCTAAGTTCTAAGATCTAAGTTCTAAGATCTAAGATCTAAGTTCTAAGATCTAAGTTCTAAGATCTAAGGTCCTAAAGAAGATTAGAAGTTCTCTTAAACGTTATGAAAACCATTAATTGAAAGTTTCGTCTTCTAACCTAGCCGAGTAAGCCAGAGGACCCAAAACAGGAAACGGGACAGTTCGTCACTTTCGTGAGCCGATTTCGTTTCAAATTACGTCCATGTTTGGCCATAGAACGCATACGAACGAGCGAAAAGAGACGTAATTTTTAAGAGGACGGGTTGCGTCAGAAGCTGGAGAAGCGAGCACGTTTCACTTTGTATAATTATAATTATTATTTCTAGCAACCAAAATTTCTTACAATTTTATACTTGCTGAAGTTCATGCTAGTTTACGTAACTCTGGCCTGCAATATTGCTTGCTATTGCTTTTTTTTTGCTATTGTTAGTGACAGCTTCCATTATGCATTAATAAATGTCTCTGTTATATCTCTCTTTGGTAATATATTCTGTTAGCAGTCCCCGTGGCGCAATGGTAAGACACTCGCCCTGCGCTTCGAGACCAGTTTGGCCTGGGTTCGTATCCTCACCGGGGAGGATTGCCTAAGCGGCCGTCCTTAACTGTACGCCTCTGTTCACGAAGCGGGGGTTGAGCTTCGACTCTTTGGTCCCACCTCTCAACTGCCTATATGCATTCCATCCGTTAACTACTCTGACACTAAAAAAGTTCTTTCTAACGTCCCTGTGGCTCATTTGGGTACTCAGTTTCCACCTGTGTCCCCTTGTTCGTGTCCCACCAGTGTTAAACAGTTTATCCTTATCTACCCTGTCAATTCTTCTGAGAATTGTATGGGTACTTGCGGTTACCTTGCGATGATTTCGGGGCTCAACTTCCCCGCGGCCTGGTCTCCGACCAGGCCTTATGGTTGATGGTCTGGTCAACCAGGCTGTTGGACGCGGCTGCTCGCAGCCTGACGTATGAGTCACAGTCTGGTTGATCAGGTATTCTTTGGAGGTGATTGTCAAGTTCTCTCTTGAACACTGTGAGGGGTCGGCCAGTTATGTCTCTTATGTGTAGTGGAAGCGTGTTGAACAGTCTCGGGCCTCTGATGTTGATAGTTCTCTCTTGAACACTGTGAGGGGTCGGCCAGTTATGTCCCTTATGTGTAGTAGAAGCGTGTTGAACAGTCTCGGGCCTCTGATGTTGATAGTTCTCTCTTGAGCACTGTGAGGGGTCGGCCAGTTATGTCCCTTATGTGTAGTGGAAGTGTGTTGAACAGTCTCGGGCCTCTGATGTTGATAGTTCTCTCTTGAACACTGTGAGGGGTCGGCCAGTTATGTCCCTTATGTGTAGTGGAAGCGTGTTGAACAGTCTTGGGCCTCTGATGTTGATAGTTCTCTCTTGAACACTGTGAGGGGTCGGCCAGTTATGTCCCTTATGTGTAGTGGAAGCGTGTTGAACAGTCTCGGGCCTCTCATGTTGATAGTTCTCTCTTGAACACTGTGAGGGGTCGGCCAGTTATGTCCCTTATGTGTAGTGGAAGCGTGTTGAACAGTCTCGGGCCTCTGATGCTGATAGAGTTCTCTCTCAGAGTACCTGTTGCACCTCTGCTTTTCAACGGGGGTATTCTGCACATCCTGCCATGCCTTCTGGTCTCATGTGATGTTATTTCTGTGTGCAGGTTTGGGACCTGAGAGAATACAGATGTAGGCATTTTAGTCGGTCCCAATAGTTTTGATGTTTTACTGAGTGGATTCTAGGTAGTGATCATGTCTCCCCCTAACTTTTCTATCTTCCAATGTCGTGAGGTTTAAGTTCCAGCAATCAATCCTCGTAGCTCATTCCTCTCGGGGAAGTAGCCTGGTGGCATACCTCAGATGTAGACTCCAGGCAGGAACCGCATATGGAGCCACCCAGCAGTGAATGGGCTACCTGGTTGTTAAACGATTTGGCGGGTCGTATTCCGGGGGAGAATTAGGATTAAGGACTTGCCTGAAACGCTATGCGTGCTAGTGGCTGTACAGGAATGTAACAACTCTTGTGTATATAAATAAAAAAATGGTTTTATTCACATAATCGATGTTGGAAACTACTTGAGTTTGTCACTATTGTCCATCTTCTGTTTTTAATCTCTTTTTCCCATGTTTGAATTTAACCGATAACTATGCTGCTTCTTCTCAGTTAAATCTTAAATTCTATTAATCATTTCGCTTCATATTTCAATAGAATAACTTTGTAAGCATTTCTTATACCATATATTCTATTGTTGAACCCTTATCTTCTATCTCCTCTCGTGCAGAGTTGCAACACTGTCTCGGTGTTTGGTCTGCTTTCTTCTTGCAATAACAATATCTGAATTCTGCAATAACAATTGTGCCGGCACCGCTATGAGTGTTAGTGGCTTTGCAACAATGTACAAATATTGTACCAATCTTATGTAATCTCACCAACCCATTGTACCTTCTAGTGAATAAATTATTATTATTATTATTATTATTATTATTATTATTATTATTATTATTATTATTATTATTATTATTATTATTATTATTATATCTAAATTAGTAACTATTGTTACTATTTAACAATTAATAACTATTGTTATTAATTAAAGGAATTAACAATATCCAAATTAGTAACAAAGTAGATGGCAAAGTCATTGGTGTTCTCATTGATAACAAGTTGAATTTCCAGGGTCATATTCAAAATATAGCAAAACAAGTTTCTAAAACTTTTGGCATTCTTTCTTTGATCAGATATTATGTACCTCGCCCTGCTCTGGTGACGCTCTATTACTCTCTCATCTCCCCTCATCTCACTTATGGTATTTGTGCTTTGGGCACCACACTAGAAACAAATGCCTATTTAATATTCCAAAAGTGCGACTTAACCAAACTAGAAATGCTCTACAAATCAAGGGACCCAGAATGTGGAATGACGTTCCCAATCGTGTTAAAAACTGTCCCCTCTCTCAACCAGACAGTTGACTAAGTTTGTCTTTGTCAGGAAAAACTAAGTACTAACTAACAAACTCCATGTAGCCTACCTTACTTTCTAAATGTCAATCTACTTCTTGCTATTTTCAAACAATATTGATTATTGACCAACTTTAACTGCTGATATCCGCCATGTATAAACTTGAAGAAAATGATAGTCTTCTGTTTATTTAGTTAGAATTACTTCTGGTGTTCTGTTTCAATTTCTGTTGTTCTTCATGTAATTATTATCATTCTTTTTTGTTTATTCCTCTTTTTCAATTCAATTTATGCTTTTGATCTCAATTAGTTTTAAGTTTTAGTCTAAGTGTTTTTCCCTCTTGCTGAAATGTTGTGTGTATTAGAGGCTTTAGGTAGTGTAGGTAGCCTCAAGGTAAGGTGTATGTTCTAGCTCTTATCTAAGGTAGTGTAGGTAGCCTCAAGGTAAGGTGTATGTTCTAGCTCTTATCTAAGGTAGTGTAGGTAGCCTCAAGGTAAGGTGTATGTTCTAGCTCTTATCTAAGGTAGTGTAGGTAGCCTCAAGGTAAGGTGTATGTTCTAGCTCTTATCTAAGGTAGTGTAGGTAGCCTCAAGGTAAGGTGTATGTTCTAGCTCTTATCTAAGGTAGTGTAGGTAGCCTCAAGGTAAGGTGTATGTTCTAGCTCTTATCTATACATCCCACATCCAGTTTGTTAGTCATTTTGAATGTATTTTTACCTGAATAAACATTATTTTTATTATTCTCTTTCTTATTATTATTATTATTATTATTATTATTATTATCACAACCTGTAGTTGAAAGCGCTTAGGCCTAGGTCTTTGTATTTCACATATACTAAATTTGCATTTTTTTTAGATAAATTCAAGTAAAATTTGTCGATCTGGTTAAAGTATATTATAATAATAGTTAATTGTGTCTGGGGGACAGGAAGCCAGGGTGTATTCATACACCTTAGGCTTATATCGAGGTCCCCCCCCCCTCCCCAAGGTCAAATTGCTGACCCCGTCCAGGATGCAACCCCGCAACAAGCTAATTAACTCCTGGGGGTACCTACTTATTGTGTGGTGAACAGATGCATTAGGTGATTCGGAATGTGCCCAACCATTTCTGTCCCTCCAGGGATTTGAACCCGAAATTCTCGATTATGCGTTGAAATTAAGAAGCAGTAAGATGTTTATCTTAACATACTAAGAAGGTTAGGTTAGGTCGGTGTTTTTTATTCAGCTTTTCAAGGTAAACTCAAATATTCACAATAAATTAGTACGTCACATATGCACTTATTAATAAGCCAAATATTGACTATAAGCAAGTGCGACAACGGGATGCTGCTCGAGGCTCGACTTATACATCTGTATAATGTATTATATGTATTATGATTTACATCTGTATAATGTATGATGCGAATTGTGGTTTACACAACATTTCGAACATAAATGGTTTATTCTCAAGTGAGGAATAACGAGACATAAAGAACAAGTGAATTTATACAAGAAGTCATTTGCATATAAAATTGCGTCGAGTGATGGGCTGAAGAAGACAGAAATAAGTTTATAAAGAAAACGAGGTGATGGAGCACAGAAAAAAAACTTGGTGATGGGGTAAGGGGGAGATGGGACGTCCCATACAGAGTTACGTCATGTGATGGGGTAATGAGACATGAGGTCATTGTAGTGGACATTGCATGATGATGATGATGATGAGAAGTGATATCATCATTAGTTCTGTTGCATGATGCCTTAGGCTTCAGCAATTTGCAATCTTCGGATATCTTGGACTTTGTATTCAGCATTTTCTCTCTTGTTAGGATGATATCCTAACCTTTTCTTGTGTGATATTTTTAGAGAAACAAGATTGAAGTTGACAAGTTAAACGCCTCGTGAGCTTGGTACTTAGATTGAAGGTTGCATATCCTTCGTGATAAGATGCAACAGCCTTTCTGTAATGCAGCATCCAACATCCTTGGATTCTGCTCTTGTCAGCATCTTGAGTGTAACCTGACACTCATCTCCAGGCGGCCCACGCCATCTTGGGAGCATTAGCGAGTCTAACACACAAGGCGAAGGGTTGCACATGTGTTGAATAATTGCAAGGGAGGATTTGCACACAGTTGCTACCTGTTCTGTTATACTTGCACTGCAACCTTTATGTAGCAGGTTTGGTTTGATAGTGGGGGGGGGAGGGGGTGTAATACATACACGTACTGGGTGTAATACATACACGTACTGGGTGTAATACATACACGTGCTGTACTGGGTCGTACACAGAGGGGGGGGGGTAATAGGTGATGGGATGCTCTAGAGGTTTAGAAGGTTGGGATTAAGCTCATGGGTTCCAGTTTATCGGTCGTCTGATTCGAGATATTTTGTTTTGGTTATTATATCTGATTTTGAAGATATAACTTGGGGTTAGGCTCCCCCTAGCCTCTATGTCTTGCAGGTCGGCGTTCAATCCCCCGACCTTCCAAGTGGATGGGCACCATTCCTTCCATCCGTCCTATCCTAAATCCTTATCCCTATCCTTTGCGTAATGGCTCAGTGCTTTCTCCTGATTATTACATTAACTCTCCTTAACGTTCCAAAATAAGGCACATTAAGTAGAGTTTAGTCCTCTGGCGTAGCCTCGGTTCCTTAAGTATATCCTTATGTGGAAAGTTTTTGTGATGGTGTCCTTATATGACCCTGTGTATGGTGATGATGTATAGGCTTGTGTATGGTGATGATGTATAGGCTTGTGTATGGTGATGATGTATAGGCTTGTGTATGGTGATGATGTATAGGCTTGTGTATGGTGATGATGTATAGGCTTGTGTATGGTGATGATGTATAGGCTTGTGTATGGTGATAATGTATAGGCTTGTGTATGGTGATGATGTATAGGCTTGTGTATGGTGATAATGTATAGGCTTGTGTATGGTGATGATGTATAGGCTCGTGTATGGTGATGATGTATAGGCTTGTGTATGGTGATGATGTATAGGCTTGTGTATGGTGATGATGTATAGGCTTGTGTATGGTGATAATGTATAGGCTTGTGTATGGTGATGATGTATAGGCTTGTGTATGGTGATGATGTATAGGCTTGTGTATGGTGATGATGTATAGGCTTGTGTATGGTGATGATGTATAGGCTTGTGTATGGTGATGATGTATAGGCTTGTGTATGGTGATAATGTATAGGCTTGTGTATGGTGATGATGTATAGGCTTGTGTATGGTGATGATGTATAGGCTTGTGTATGGTGATAATGTATAGGCTTGTGTATGGTGATGATGTATAGGCTCGTGTATGGTGATGATGTATAGGCTTGTGTATGGTGATGATGTATAGGCTTGTGTATGGTGATAATGTATAGGCTTATGTATGGTGATGATGGTGTTTGGGTCGTTGATGTCTGTGCTTGCTGACTTCACGGCCCAACAGCTTCAGTCAGTCAGGTTAATCGTGTTCATGTCTTCTCGTATCGTACAATTGGGAGCTGCTTCTCCACATTACCTTGCAGCTCAATGAGTTGAAGTCGGTTATCCATTTATTTATCTGAGAGAGAGAGAGAGAAGATACTGAAATTTCAAGAGACAGAAGACTGTCTCAAGGGGGCTGAAGCGTCTTGAGGATAACGAGACGGTGAACGAGACAGGCACTTACCTGCCTGTGAAGAACATTAGGGGTGTAATTTGGTTGAACGAGGCACTAATTGGTCACAATACTTGAAGAAAAGTCTCCTTCGGGGGTCTTTTGTGCCTTGTTTACCCTCTTGTTGCTAGTTTGTCTATCCCATCTTTAACGTCTGTTTTCTTGCCTCCTTTTCTGCTTCATCTCTCCTCCTCTTTCTCTTCCATTTCTCTTGTACTTGTTCCTTTCTCACTCCTCGCTTTCTCATGTCTTCTGGTGAGATTAAGAAACTAGAACTAGTGTTTGAAAAGGTCGTGTTGTTTAAGATTTGATTTTAAAAACTGTAGTTTGGGTGTGTGTATGTACTCACCTCGTTGAGCTCTGGCTCTTTGGTCCCGCCTCTCAACCGTCAATCAACTGGTGTACAGGTTCCTGAGCCTATTGGGCTCTATCATATCTACATTATAAACTGTGTATGGAGTCAGCCTCCACCACATCACTACCTAATGCATTCCATCTATTTAACTACTCTGACACTGAAAAAGTTCCTTCTAACGTCCCTGTGGCTCATTTGAGTAATCAGTTTCCACCTGTGTCCCCTTGTTCGTGTTCCACCCGTGTTAAGCAGTTTATCTTTATTTACCCTATCAATTCCTCTGATAAATTTGTAGGTAGTGATCATGTCTCCCCTTACTCTTTTCTATCTTCCAATGTCGTGAGGTGCATTTGACGCAAACTTTCTTCGTAACTCATGCCTCTTAGTTCTGGGACTAGTCTAGTGGCATACCACTGAATTTTTTCCAGCTTCGTCTTGTGCTTGACAAGGTACGGGCTCCATGCTGGGGCCGCATACTCCAGGATTGGTCTTACATATGTGGTGTACAAGATTCTAAAGGACTCCTTACACAGGTTCCTGAAGACAGTTCTGATGTTAGCCAGCCTCGCATACGCCGCCGATGTTATTCTCTTTATGTGGGCTTCAGGAGACAGGTTTGGTGTGATATCAACTCCTAGATCATTCTCTCTGTCCGTTTCATGAAGGACTTCATCTCACATTCTGTATCCTGTGTCTGGCCTCCTGTTTCCACTGCCTATTTTCATTACGTCACATTTACTTGGGTTGAACTTTAGTAGCCATTTGTTGAACCATTCATTCAGTTTGTCTAGGTCATCTTGTAGCCTCATACTATCTTCCTGTGTGTGTGTGTGTGTGTGTGTGTACTCACCTAGTTGAGCTTGCAGAGTCGGGCATCTGCTCCTGAGCTCCGCCTTTCGACCATCGACGGTTCAATATGCTGACTCTTCACTTGCTATTCTTATCATATTTACATTTAAAATTGTGTATCAAATTAGCTTCGACAATTTCCTCATCTAGTTCGTTGCACTTGTTTACGACTCTCTGACATCTCTCTGACATCTCTCTGACATCTCTCTGACATCTCTCTGACATCTCTCTGACATCTCTCTGACATCTCTCTGACATCTCTCTGACATCTCTCTGACATCTTTCTGACATCTCTCTGACATCTCTCTGACATCTCTCTGACATCTCTCTGACATCTCTCTGACATCTCTCTGACATCTCTCTGACATCTCTCTGACATCTCTCTGACATCTCTCTGACATCTCTCTGACATCTCTCTGACATCTCTCTGACATCTCTCTGACATCTCATCTCTCTGACATCTTCTCTGACATCTCTCTCATCTCTCTGACATCTCTCTGACATCTCTCTGACATCTCTCTGACATCTCTCTGACATCTCTCTGACATCTCTCTGACATCTCTCTGACATCTCTCTGACATCTCTCTGACATCTCTCTGACATCTCGTCTCCTCTTCCAGTTTCCAATTATGTTCTCTCTTTCTAATGTTCCGCAGTTTGAAAAATTGTGTCTACATATATCTTCTTTGTCGATTCCTGTTAGTATCTTCTACGCCATTATCATGTCTGCCCTCTTCCTTCTTTACTCCAGTTTAGTCCTGTTCATTCATTCTTCCCTCATAGTTCAGTCCCCTTAGCTCTGGTACTAACCTTGTTGCATATTTTTCAACTTGTTCTAGTTTTGTCCTTTAGGTAGGGACTTGAGAATGGTCCAGGACGGACCGAAACGTCGTCGTCCCTTCTCCTTCTAGTGTGTGGTCTGGTCAACACTTTAGGTAGGGGTCACATGCCGGTGCTGCATACACATGTCTCACAAGGATGGATTCAACGCTCGGAAAAGAACTTTGTTCCTTTAGGATAACCAGACGGTGTGTCAGTCTCACATACTGCCTCTGGTATGGTCACATTTAAGATCTTAAACATAATACAGGGTACAAAACACATAATCAGATCTGCCCGTAGTAGGAAAGCAACATGTAAAGGGTCTGGGATTGTCTGCTTAGGGAGCATAACGATTGGGTGGATTACGAGAACTTTCAAATCCAGGGATCCCATCACAATGGTTGTACTCTTCAAGTCACTTGTGTTGTCCCGTCTTGAGTACTGCTCTGTGCTCACTTCCCCCTTCAGAGCAGGAGAGATTGCTGAAATAGAGGGAGTACAGAGCTCTCCCAATGTTCTCTCTAGAAAGGAGACGAGAGAGGTACCGAATTATATACACATGGAAAAGAATGGAAGGTCAGGTCCCAAATTTACACAGTAAAATAACAACATACTAGAGTGAACGATATGGAAGGAAATGCAGAATAGAACCAGTGAAGAGCAGAGGTGACATAGGCACAATCAGAGAACACTAAACATTACAGGTCTACTATTCAGTATCCTCCAAGTATAAGAAATATTGCCACAACAAAAGTTACGAAAAACTGAACAGTTTTATGAAAGATTTGCCGGACCAACCGGGCTGTAGTGGATAGTGGATATGTGGGGCCTGCGGGCTGCTCCAAGCAACAGCCTGGTGGACCAAGCTCTCACAAGTCAAGCCTGGCCTCGGGCCGGGCTTGGGGAGTAGAAGAACTCCCAGAACCCCATCCAGGTACAATCCAGGTGATGTACTCACCTAATGAAGTGATCATTAGGTGAGCACCAGGTGATGTACTCACCTAATTGTGCTTGCGGGGGTTGAGCTCTGGCTCATTGGTCCCGCCTCGGCCTCTGTGTGTGTGCCTCTGGTGATGAAGTTCCAGTTATGTCCACTCCTAAGTCTCTCTTTTCAGAAGTTATAAGTTTCCTTTCTCTTCGTCCTTTACAGTATTTGAGGTTCCTTTGCTCCAACTCCTATCCTCATAACATTGCATTTGTCAGAGTTAAAGTCTAGTAGCCATTTCTCAGACCATCTTTAAGAGATTATCCATACCCGCGTCTATACCACCTCCCCCCCCCCCCTCTCACGGCGCCCACACACACATCTAACCCCCCCCCCCTCCCCACAGTTCCCCCCCCCCACCCACCTACCCCCGCCCACACAGTTCCCACTCAAGGCGTCTCAGATTCCCCGCCCGCGTCAGCCCAGGTAAACATTTAATGTGCTGTACGTATTGGTGAAGAATATTTGCTCAGGCTCCCTCAGTGATGAATTCCTGTATTTCCGGCAAGTTTGGACGACGAGATCTCACCAGGTAGCTCCTCCCCCCCTCCCCCCACCTTCCCCCCCCCCACACACCTTCACCCCCACACCTTCACCACACACACCTTCACCACACACACCTTCACCTCCACACCCTTCGCCTACACACCTTCACCCTGTTTGAAGGTGTGTACCACAATGGACTGCATTGTGGCTGACTGGATGGAAGATGACGTTTTGAACACATAGGTCTTCCTGTTACGGTCGAAGTGTGATAGAGTTATTCTGACCATTTTGGCATGATCTGGGCACATAGTTTTATGAAATAAAAATTTCGTCAAACTAAATTAATAATAATTCAAATATGAGTCCTTGGTATTGT
>NW_025562901.1:0-10000 GCF_020424385.1 Procambarus clarkii
TGACAGCAAGATATTTCGGGAGTCATTGCACTAGACGACCAGATGCTGGGAAGGCGGTGCACCAGAGCTGAAGCTCGACTTTCCAAACACACCTGAATGATAACACACCCCCCCCCCCAGCGCAACACACACAAACCCGTGATGACAAGACGCAAATTTATTCAAGAAAGCAAAACTCTTCAAAGATAATCAAACTTGATGGACAGACTTGTGAGCTGACTAACTCATCAGCGGACCCTCAACTCATCCTCACACGCACACACGCACACACACACACAACACACACACTGGTGGGACGCGAACAAGGGGACACAGTTGGAAGCTGAGTACCCACATGAGCCACAGGGACGTTAGAAAGAACTTTTTCAGTGTCAGAGTAGTTAACAGATGGAATGCACTAGGCAGTGATGTGGTGGAGGCTGACTCCATACACAGTTTCAAGTGTAGATATGATAGAGCCCAGTAGGCTCAGGAACCTGTACACCAGTTGATTGACGGTTGAGAGGCGGGACCAAAGAGCCAGAGCTCAACCCCCGCAAGCACAACTAATCGAGTACAAGGTCGCTTGCTGCTGCTGCTGTATCAGGAAAGCAGACAGAAAGGCAGGTAGGTACGCAAGTACATAAGCAGGCGCCTTGACAGGCAAGCAGGCAAGCAAGTAGACAGGCGCCTTGACAGGCAAGCAGGCAGGGGTCTGAATGACGTCAGGAATCTTTCAAATAAGCGTTAATGAATCAATTGATGGAGTCAGCCATGACTGGCCGCCCCGGTCCAGCGAGGAGCAGAGCCACGCTCCTCTCTGGTGCTCAAGTGAGGCGAGGCTCAGGTAGAGGGTAGACTGTGGCTCAGGTAGAGGGTAGACTGTGGCTCAGGTAGAGGGTAGACTGTGGCTCAGGGAGGGGGGTAGTAGACTGTGGCTCAGGTAGAGGGTAGACTGTGGCTCAGGTAGAGGGTAGACTGTGGCTCAGGTAGACGGTAGACTGTGGCTCAGGTAGAGGGTAGACTGTGGCTCAGGTAGAGGGTAGACTGTGGCTCAGGTAGAGGGTAGACTGTGGCTCAGGTAGAGGGTAGACTGTTGGCTCAGGTAGAGGGTAGACTGTGGCTCAGGTAGAGGGTAGACTGTGGCTCAGGTAGAGGGTAGACTGTGGCTCAGGTAGAGGGGTAGACTGGGGGGGTAGTAGAGTAGGACTGTGGTCAGGTAGAGAGGTAGACTGTGGCTCAGGTAGAGGGTAGACTGGGGCTCAGGTAGACGGTAGACTGTGGCTCAGGTAGAGGGTAGACTGTGGCTCAGGTAGAGGGTAGACTGTGGATCAGATAGAGGGTAGACTGTGGCTCAGGTAGAGGGTTAGTAGACTGTGGCTCAGGTAGAGGGTAGACTGTGGCTCAGGTAGAGGGTAGACTGTGGCTCAGGTAGAGGGTAGACTGTGGCTCAGGTAGAGGGTAGACTGTGGCTCAGGGAGGGGGGTAGTAGACTGTGGCTCAGGTAGAGGGTAGACTGTGGCTCAGGTAGAGGGTAGACTGTGGCTCAGGTAGAGGGTAGACTGTGGCTCAGGTAGAGGGTAGACTGTGGCTCAGGTAGAGGGTAGACTGTGGCTCAGAGGGTAGACTGTGGCTCAGTAGACTGTGGCTCAGGTAGAGGGTAGACTGTGGCTCAGGTAGAGGGTAGACTGTGGCTCAGGTAGAGGGTAGACTGTGGCTCAGGGAGGGGGTAGTAGACTGTGGCTCAGGTAGAGGGTAGACTGTGGCTCAGGTAGACAGTAGACTGTGGCTCAGGTAGAGGGTAGACTGTGGCTCAGGTAGAGGGTAGACTGTGGCTCAGGTAGAGGGTAGACTGTGGCTCAGGTAGAGGGTAGACTGTGGCTCAGGTAGACGGTAGACTGTGGCTCAGGTAGAGGGTAGACTGTGGCTCAGGTAGAGGGTAGACTGTGGCTCAGGTAGAGGGTAAAACTGTGGCTCAGGTAGAGGGTAGACTGGTGGTAGACTGTTGGCTCAGGTAGAGGGTAGACTGTGGCTCAGGTAGAGGGTAGACTGTGGCTCAGGTAGAGGGTAGACTGTGGCTAGGTAGAGGGTAAACTGTGGCTCAGGTAGAGGGTAGACTGTGGCTCAGGTAGAGGGTAAACTGTGGCTCAGGTAGAGGGTAGACTGTGGCTCAGGTAGAGGGTAGATTGTGGCTCAGGTAGAGGGTAGACTGTGGCTCAGGTAGAGGGTAGACTGTGGCTCAGGTAGAGGGTAAACTGTGGCTCAGGTAGAGGGTAGACTGTGGCTCAGGTAGAGGGTAAACTGTGGCTCAGGTAGAGGGTAGACTGTGGCTCAGGTAGAGGGTAGACTGTGGCTCAGGTAGAGGGTAGACTGTGGCTCAGGTAGAGGGTAGACTGTGGCTCAGGTAGAGGGTAGACTGTGGCTCAGGTAGAGGGTAGACTGTGGCTCAGGTAGAGGGTAAACTGTGGCTCAGGTAGACGGTAGACTGTGGCTCAGGTAGAGGGTAGACTGTGGCTCAGGTAGACGGTAGACTGTGGCTCAGGTAGAGGGTAGACTGTGGCTCAGGTAGACGGTAGACTGTGGCTCAGGGAGGGTAGAGGAGGAAAGAGAGAGAATAGTGATAATTGAGAAAATAGGAAGATAACGAAAGAAAACGTAACTTGTGTGACACTATTAAAAACATGGAGACAGCCTTAAGGACGAGCTAAGAATGCTCCTCGTAACTCAGAATCATAGATCGGGAACCGGGCCGCGGGGACGTTGAGCCCCGAAATCATCGCAAGCTCATCATCACACGATATGTCCCTAACTGGGAGCCAGCCGCAGTGGTCTCTGATGAGTTGATGATTGACACAACTAGCAGGAGACAGTTGATGACTGAGCGCCTTGTGTTGTAATTGCTATCTTATTATCGCCCAAGTTGGGCCAGAGTGAGGAATCCTGAGAACATTTTGTCGTATACATTATATATTATATTGCACACTCATGCTTGTAACAAACCTGTCTCTCAACTTTGACAGTTAAGTTCAGCATTTGGGTCTTCATGGAAATTGAAGGAAATTTCATCTCCAAGATGTCAAATGTATTACTTGACACCAGGTTCTTGTCTGTCAGACATCTGTCTGTCACAGTGGCAGTGTCGTGAAGGCAGCCAGGTGGCGTGGTGAACCAGGGTAGTGAAGGCAGCCAGGTGGCGTGGTGAACCAGGGTAGTGAAGGCAGCTAGGTGGCGTGGTGAACCAGGGTAGTGAAGGCAGCTAGGTGGCGTGGTGAACCAGGGTAGTGAAGGCAGCCAGGTGGCGTGGTGAACCAGGGTAGTGAACACAGCCAGGTGGCGTGGTGAACCAGGGTAGTGAACACAGCCAGGTGGCGTGGTGAACCAGGGTAGTGAACACAGCCAGGTGGCGTGGTGAACCAGGGTAGTGAACACAGCCAGGTGGCGTGGTGAACCAGGGTAGTGAAGGCAGCCAGGTGGCGTGGTGAACCAGGGTAGTGAAGGCAGCCAGGTGGCGTGGTGAACCAGGGTAGTGAACACAGCCAGGTGGCGTGGTGAACCAACATATCCCAGTAGGTCAACAATTACTTACACATGCATGAAGCCAATCATCAACAGGATCTGGGAAAGAACCTGATACACGAATTTTCACGATCCCAAAAATATCCAGGTAGAAAACTGCTTAAAGTACACGGAAGTCCGTCAGCAAGGTGAGTGGCGAGTACCCTGCCCAGACAGGTGAACAGACAGCTGCCCCAGCTGTCTGTTCACCACCCGCACTAGTAAGGAGGTGACGGCATTTATGCAGCAGTTAAATTCACAGCTGAACAGGGGTGAGATCTTCGGTAGCATGGTCGTAAATATAATAAATTAAACTGGAATCTGTCCCCCGTGGTTCAGTGGTTCAGTCGTCCACGACGCCTCCACCAGGTATGTCCGGAACTCCTGATAGTGTTATCAAGAGTCCGGTTGACTAGCTGCGTTTCCAGGACAAGCTTCAAGAAGCCCCGGCTCTGGTCTAGCCAAGGCCTGGGGAGTAAGCCACTATCCCACCCGCCCTGGTCGGCCCTGGTCTAGCCAAGGCCTGGGGAGTAAGCCACTATCCCACCCGCCCTGGTCGGCCCTGGTCTAGCCAAGGCCTGGGGAGTAGCCAAGGCCTGGGGACAGTAAGCCACTATCCCACCCGCCCTGGTCGGCCCTGGTCTAGCCAAGGCCTGGGGAGTAAGCCACTATCCCACCCGCCCTGGTCGGCCCTGGTCTAGCCAAGGCCTGGGGAGTAAGCCACTATCCCACCCGCCCTGGTCGGCCCTGGTCTAGCCAAGGCCTGGGGAGTAAGCCACTATCCCACCCGCCCTGGTCGGCCCTGGTCTTGCCAAACCTGGAAGTCGTCCAGTTGGCCCAAACCTGTAAGGCAGCGGAGCAAAAACTTGGTCGAATGCGGCTCCTGAATCGACAGAGAATGAATCAAGGCGACTTTAAAGAGCTGGCGGACCTGTGAACTATTTTGTTTTTTGGTTGGTAGTGAGAGTGAGAGTGTCGGAGGTGGAGGAGTGCTCGTCTCTCGGACATATAAGGCCAGACTCGCTTTTTTGGGTTCTTTTGCGTGTACAAGGAGATTAAATTGTAGCCCTTATATGGGGGATAATGCCCATGAGGAGCCGTCAGTGCACAAGCCTCTGTCTCTCCTCCTGTTGACGTAGCTGTTGAGTGCTCTAGTGCACAGTGTGTGTGTGTGTGTGTGTGTGTGAATTTGTGTGTGTGTGTGTGTGTGTGTGTGTGTGTGTGTGTGTGTGTGTGTGTGTGTGTGTGTGTGTGTGTGAATTTGTGCGTGTGTGTGTAGGTAGGTGTGTAGCTTAAGGCCTTCCAGGTGTATATTTAGCGTGTGGCTGGTGTTGTCGACGAAGGGTGAAGGGTTGTAGTGGTTGCTACGACCACACTGCTCCACACCTGCTAGGGCACTCTGCTCCACACCTGCTAGGGCACTCTGCTCCACACCTGCCAGGCCACACTGCTCCACACCTGCCAGGTCACACTGCTCCACACCTGCCAGGTCACGCTGCTCCACACCTGCCAGGTCACACTGCTCCACACCTGCCAGGTCACACTGCCCCACACCTGCCAGGTCACGCTGGCAGGGTCCCAGCCGCAGGCAAGGGAGGATAAGCAGTGACAGTGAGTGGGTCGCGCTCCGACAGCTGTCAATAACCTCACATCTCACTTGCCGGGACCATGTCAAGTCCCTGGTGGAGTGGGACCATGTCAAGTCCCTGGTGGAGTGGGACCATGTCAAGTCCCTGGTGGAGTGGGACCATGTCAAGTCCCTGGTGGAGTGGGACCATGTCAAGTCCCTGGTGGAGTGGGACCATGTCAAGTCCCTGGTGGAGTGGGACCATGTCAAGTCCCTGGTGGAGTGGGACCATGTCAAGTGCCTGGTGGAGTGGGACCATGTCAAGTCCCTGGTGGAGTGGGACCATGTCAAGTCCCTGGTGGAGTGGGACCATGTCAGTCCCTGGTGGAGTGGGACCATGTCAAGTCCCTGGTGTGAGTGGGACCATGTCAAGTCCCTGGTGGAGTGGGACCATGTCAAGTCCCTGGTGGAGTTGGGGGACCATGTCAAGTCCCTGGTGGAGTGGGGACCATGTCAAGTCCTGGTGGAGTGGGACCATGTCAAGTCCCTGGTGGAGTGGGACCATGTCAAGTCCCTGGTGGAGTGGGACCATGTCAAGTCCCTGGTGGAGTGGGACCATGTCAAGTGCCTGGTGGAGTGGGACCATGTCAAGTGCCTGGTGGAGTGGGACCATGTCAAGTCCCTGGTGGAGTGGGACCATGTCAAAGTCCCTGGTGGAGTGGGACCATGTCAAGTCCCTGGTGGAGTGGGACCATGTCAAAGTCCCTGGTGGAGTGGGACCATGTCAAGTCCCTGGTGGAGTGGGACCATGTCAAGCCTGGTGGAGTGGGACCATGTCAAGTCCCTGGTGGAGTGGGACCATGTCAAGTCCCTGGTGGAGTGGGACCATGTCAAGTCCCTGGTGGAGTGGGACCATGCCAAGTCCCTGGTGGAGTGGGACCATGTCAAGTGCCTGGTGGAGTGGGACCATGTCAAGTCCCTGGTGGAGTGGGACCATGCCAAGTCCCTGGTGGAGTGGGACCATGTCAAGTGCCTGGTGGAGTGGGACCATGTCAAGTCCCTGGTGGAGTGGGACCATGCCAAGTACCTGGTGGAGCCAGAGTATTACCTCCCAGGTACCTGGAGCTGCCAGCCACGTGCCTGTGTCAGGTGTGGGAAGCTAAACTGACACAGGGTCAGAGAGGAGTGTTTTCCTCCATAGCTGGTTCTTCCCAGGCGCATGTGGCACCTTTGGTTGGCACTTGTGGTGTCAGTCTCTGTTGTGGTGGTCATGTGTGTTCCTGTCTTGTCCCTCTTGTATGGTACCGACACTCTTGCATGGTACTGTGCATGGTACTGTGCATGGTACTGACACTCTTGTATGGTACTGCGCGTGGTACTGCGCATGGTACTGACACTCTTGCATGGTACTGTGCATGGTACTGACACTCTTGCATGGTACTGCGCATGGTACTGACGCTCTTGTATGGTACTGCGCATGGTACTGACGCTCTTGTATGGTACTGCACATGGTACCGACACTCTTGCATGGTACTGCGCATGGTACCGACACTCTTGTATGGTACTGCGCATGGTACTGACACTCTTGTATGGTACTGCGCATGGTACTCAGCCTCATAACTTGCAGTAGGAAATATTGTGAGGTGTGAGTGCGGGTGCGCTCTGCTCACGCTCCTCCTGTTGTCTCAACACTCATAAACACGTCAGCCATTTGTTTGTTGCCGACGGAGGCGACTAGTTTATTGTGCACCCCATACTCCTCCTGTGAGCCGTAGCGCAAAAAGGACTACAGAGGGCACAATAGGTCCTAATCAGACGTCAATGGAGCTGTTTACACAAGCAGTTACATCTACCCTCACACCTCATGTTTATAATGTCAGGTAATTAGACATTATTTGTATTACTATCTATTTACAATGTCCCCTTAAGCGTAAGTCAGGTAAGTTGAGTCTGAATATGTCTTGTCTGATGTCCTCTTCGCAGCTCATTGGTCAGATGATGAACAGTCTGGCCAATAGGAGCGCTGCATTGATGTACTTTAAGACACATTTACTAGTTTCTCACTTCCATGATACGAGGAACGAATAAGGGAAGAGCCACGGACAGTAAAGGAGGTAGGAAGGAGCAACAGAGAGATGGTTCCCCAAGCTAGACTCGCTCCGGCGGCCACATCGAAGTCGCTGTAGCCGCAGGAGGACTCTGGTTCTTGTAGCCGCAGGAGGACTCTGGTTCTTGTAGCCGCAGGAGGACTCTGGTTCTTGTAGCCGCAGGAGGACTCTGGTTCTTGTAGCCGCAGGAGGACTCTGGTTCTTGAAGCCGCAGGAGGACTCGGGTTCTTGAAGCCGCAGGAGGACTCGGGTTCTTGTAGCCGCAGAGGAGGACTCTGGTTTCTTGAAGCCGCAGGAGGACTCTGGTTCTTGAAGCCGCAGGAGGACTCGGGTTCTTGTAGCCGCAGGAGGACTCTGGTTCTTGTAGCCGCAGGAGGACTCTGGTTCTTGTAGCCGCAGGAGGACGTTCTGAGCCGCATCTTGTAGCCGCCAGGAGGACTCGGGTTCTTGAAGCCGCAGCAGGAGGACTCTGGTTCTTGAAGCAGCAGGAGGAAGGGTTCTTGAAGCCGCAGGAGGACTCTGGTTCTTGTAGCCGCAGGAGGACTCTGGTTCTTAGCCGCAGGAGACTCGGGTTCGCAGGAGGACTCTGGTTCTTGAAGCCGCAGGAGGACTCGGGTTCTTGTAGCCGCAGGAGGACTCTGGTTCTTGAAGCCGCAGGAGGACTCGGGTTCTTGTAGCCGCAGGAGGACTCTGGTTCTTGTAGCCGCAGGAGGACTCAGGTTCTTGAAGCCGCAGGAGGACTCGGATTCTTGTAGCCGCAGGAGGACTCTGGTTCTTGTAGCCGCAGGAGGACTCTGGTTCTTGTAGCCGCAGGAGGACTCAGGTTCTTGAAGCCGCAGGAGGACTCGGATTCTTGTAGCCGCAGGAGGACTGGATTCTTGTAGCCGCAGGAGGACTCTGGTTCTTGTAGCCGCAGGAGGACTCAGGTTCTTGAAGCCGCAGGAGGACTCGGATTCTTGTAGCCGCAGGAGGACTCTGGTTCTTGTAGCCGCAGGAGGACTCTGGTTCTTGAAGCCGCAGGAGGACTCTGGTTCTTGTAGCCGCAGGAGGACTCGGGTTCTTGAAGCCGCAGGAGGACTCTGGTTCTTGTAGCCGCAGGAGGACTCTGGTTCTTGTAGCCGCAGGAGGACTCTGGTTCTTGAAGCCGCAGGAGGACTCGGTTCTTGTAGCCGCAGGAGGACTCTGGTTCTTGTAGCCGCAGGGGACTCTTCTTGAAGCCGCAGGAGGACTCTGGTTCTTGAAGCCGCAGGAGGACTCGGGTTCTTGTAGCCGCAGGAGGACTCGGATTCTTGTAGCCGCAGGAGGACTCTGGTTCTTGTAGCCGCAGGAGGACTCTGGTTCTTGTAGCCGCAGGAGGACTCTGGTTCTTGAAGCCGCAGGAGGACTCTGGTTCTTGTAGCCGCAGGAGGACTCTGGTTCTTGTAGCCGCAGGAGGACTCTGGTTCTTGTAGCCGCAGGAGGACTCTGGTTCTTGTAGCCGCAGGAGGACTCTGGTTCTTGTAGCCGCAGGAGGACTCTGGTTCTTGTAGCCGCAGGAGGACTCTGGTTCTTGTAGCCGCAGGAGGACTCTGGTTCTTGTAGCCGCAGGAGGACTCTGGTTCTTGAAGCCGCAGGAGGACTCTGGTTCTTGTAGCCGCAGGAGGACTCTGGTTCTTGTAGCCGCAGGAGGACTCTGGTTCTTGTAGCCGCAGGAGGACTCTGGTTCTTGTTGTAGCCGCAGGAGGACTCTGGTTCTTGAAAAGTCGCAGGAGGACTCTGTTCTTGTAGCCGCAGGAGGACTCTGGTTCTTGTAGCCGCAGGAGGACTTGGTTCTAGCGCAGGAGGACTGGTGTAGCCGCAGGAGGACTCTGGTTCTTGAAGCCGCAGGAGGACTCTGGTTCTTGAAGCCGCAGGAGGACTCTGGTTCTTGAAGCCGCAGGAGGACTCGGGTTCTTGAAGCCGCAGGAGGACTCTGGTTCTTGAAGCCGGGCGATTTATTGGAACGTGGTCCGGCGCTTTGAGCAAGTGAGGCACGTTCCAGCAGGTTCTGGAGCCTCCAGCACTCGCTGCCATCCCTGGTCACCATCGCCGCCGCCTGCCACCACAACATCCTGGATCACTTGAGGTCATTAATATCAGAATTGGCGGGAAGAACATCAACAACCCATTTTCTGTTTTGTACTTCTGAGTTTAGACTGTAGATTGTTAGACAGTAGATTGGAACTCAATACAGCGTAGAGGAACATAGACTGTAGATTGTAGACTGTATAGGTAGACTGTGATTGTAGACTGTAGAATGTACTGTAGATTGTAGACTGTAGATTGTAGACTGTAGATTGTAGACTGTAGATTGTAGACTGTAGATTGTAGACTGTAGAATGTAGACTGTAGACTGTAGACTGTAGACTGTAGACTGGAAACTGTAGATTCTGTATTTCCCGGAAACGGATAATGAAGCCACAACTGCTATTTATGTCTCGTTTTCGAAGCCCAATGAAAATGGATCGTAAGAGATAATTTGTTTCCCGCGGTGAGAGAAGGCATATTGGTGGGTGAGGGGAGAGCAGCTCAGCGGGTGAGGGCAGAGCAGCTCGGCGGGTGAGGGCAGAGCATATGAGCGGCCCAGGAGCAGCTCAGCGGGTGAGGGCAGACAGCTCGGGTGGGTAGCTCGGTACATAAAGTACATTTCGTGATCCGATATCTCATGGCGGGCGACCGTTTGATGAAGACATTTGCAAGCTGGAAATTGCAGAGCCATTAAACTTATCATGATGTAAAGTCGAGGAACCTTTGTCCCCCTGTTTTCAGATCT
>NW_025562901.1:12500-57500 GCF_020424385.1 Procambarus clarkii
CGGTGGGCATGTATCACGCCTTCTAGTGACACAGTCTGGACACGGGATCATGTATCACGCCTTCTAGTGACACAGTCTGGACACGGGATCATGTATCACGCCTGTAAGTGACACAGTCTTGATACGTGATCATGTATCACGCCTGTAAGTGACACAGTCTTGATACGTGGTCATGTATCACGCCTGTAAGTGATATAATCTGGACACGTGGTCATGTATCACGCCTCTAAGTGATATAATCTGGACACGTGGTCATGTATCACGCCTTCTAGTGACACAGTCTGGACACGTGGTCATGTATCACTGCTTCTAGTGACGCAGTCTGGACACGTGGTCATGTATCACTCCTTCTAGTGACACAGTCTGGACACGTGGGCATGTATCACTGCTTTTAGTGACATAGTCTGGACACGTGGTCATGTATCACGCCTGCAAGTGATATAATCTGGACACGTGGTCATGTATCACGCCTCTAAGTGATATAATCTGGACACGTGGTCATGTATCACGCCTGCAAGTGATATAATCTGGACACGTGGTCATGTATCACGCCTCTAAGTGATATAATCTGGACACGTGGTCATGTATCACGCCTCTAAGTGATATAATCTGGACACGTGGTCATGTATCACGCCTGCAAGTGATATAATCTGGACACGTGGTCATGTATCACGCCTCTAAGTGACACAGTCTGGACACGTGGTCATGTATCACGCCTCTAAGTGATAGAATCTGGACACGTGGTCATGTATCACGCCTCTAAGTGATATAATCTGGACACGTGGTCATGTATCACGCCTCTAAGTGATATAATCTGGACACGTGGTCATGTATCACGCCTCTAAGTGATATAATCTGGACACGTGGTCATGTATCACGCCTCTAAGTGATGATAATCTGGACACGTGGTCATGTATCACGCCTCTAAGTGATATAATCTGGACCACGTGGTCATGTATCACGCCTCTAAGTGATATAATCTGGGACACGTGGTCATGTATCACGCCTCTAAGTGATATAATCTGGACACGTGGTCATGTATCACGCCTCTAAGTGACACAGTCTCAACACGAACAAACCAAAACACAGGAGCATGTGTCTGCTGTCATTGACAAGACAAGTATGAAGTGACACATACTGTATCCTCGCGGATAGGGACACATAGAGCCCTATTTACGTATACTCGTTCAGCAATACACTTGAACACATGGTTTAGACCCGTCCCGAACGCTGTAAACATGTATCATTGTATGCATACGTTGAACAGTGCAAATGTACTGTAAACAGTATACATAGTTACAGTGAACAGTGTAAATAGTTATACTGAACAGTGTATGTACTCAAAACACTCTAAACATGCACTCTGTTTACAGTATACATGTTTACAATAATATGTAAAAAAACAATATTTATCTATTCTACAACAAAATGTAGCCATTACGGAACCCCAACGAGGCATTTCAACTGAAGCGTGAGCCAAGTGGCTGAGCTTTAATGGGATTTATCTGCAATTATCTGTGGGTTTAATTAATTTCAAATTGGCTCTTGATGCGAGTCGTAGATCAGGTGAAGGGAAGCCGATGCCATCCGAGGCGTTCACCTGCACATTATTGGGAGTCAGAACTGGTGATTATTGTTGTTGGTGCTTGGGGGGGAGGGGGAGGAGAGGGCTAATGGCTGGTTCGTGACCAGAGGTATCGTGGGTAAGGATGTGGGTATCGTGGGTAATGCCCCTGTTGAAAAGCAGAGGTGCAACAGGTACTTTGAGAGAGAACTATCAACATCAGAGGCCCGAGACTGTTCAACACGCTTCCACTACACATAAGGGACATAACTGGCCGACCCCTCACAGTGTTCAAAGAGAGGAACTATCAACATCAGAGGCCCGAGACTGTTCAACACGCTTCCACTACACATAAGGGACATAACTGGCCGACCCCTCACAGTGTTCAAGAGAGAACTATCAACATCAGAGGCCCGAGACTGTTCAACACGCTTCCACTACACATAAGGACATAACTGGCCGACCCCTCACAGTGTTCAAGAGAGAACTATCAACATCAGAGGCCCGAGACTGTTCAAACACGCTTCCACTACACATAAGGGACATAACTGGCCGACCCCTCACGGTGTTCAAGAGAGAACTATCAACATCAGAGCTCCGAGACTGTTCAACACGCTTCCACTACACATAGGGATATAACTGGCCGACCCCTCGCAGTGTTCAAGAGAGAACTATCAACATCAAAGGCCCTGAGACTGTTCAACACGCTTCCACTACACATAAGGGACATAACTGGCCGACCCCTCACAGTGTTCAAGAGAGAACTATCAACATCAGAGGTCCGAGACTGTTCAACACGCTTCCACTAAATATAGGGGCATCAACTGGCCCGACACCTCACAGTGTTCAAGAGAGAACTATCAACATCAGAGGCCCTGAGACTGTTCAACCAGCTTCCACTACACATAAGGGATATAACTGGCCGACCCCTCACAGTGTTCAAGAGAGAACTTGACAAACACCTCCAAATGATACCTGATCAACCAGGCTGTGACTCATAGGTCAGGCTGCGAGCAGCCGCGTCCAACAGTCTGCTTGACCAACCCATGAATCAGGAGGCCTGGACGGTGACCGGGCCGCGGGGACGCTAAGTCCCGACATCCTGGCAAGGTAACCTGCAGGTAAGGGTATAGGAGTGAGATGAGGGCCCGGTCTCCGCCGCCTGGGGGTATAGGAGTCGCTCCTTATAAATACCCACTTATACATTACGTATTAATTTGTTAATTAAACTTGAAGAGAAAGTATCTCTCGTAAAGATTTATTTTAATGTTTTATTAGTGGAAGTTCTTGCAATAAAGATTTTCCACATGAAGAGCAGACCCCTACACACGCACACACACACAAGTCGCTGGAAGACAGAAGAGTTAGGGGGGACATGATCACTACATTCAAGATTCTCAAGGGAATTGATAGGGTAGATAAAGACAGGCTATTTAACACAAGGGGAACACGTACTAGGGGACACAGGTGGAAACTGAGTGCCCAAATGAGCCACAGAGATATTAGAAAGAACTTTTTTAGTGTCAGAGGGGTTGACAAATGGAATGCATTAGGAAGTGATGTGGTGGAGGCTGACTCCATACACAGTTTCAAGTGTAGATATGATAGAGCCCAATAGGCTCAGGAATCTGTACACCTGTTGATTGACGGTTGAGAGGCGGGACCAAAGAGCCAAAGCTCAACCCCCGCAAGCACAAATAGGTGAGTACACACACACACACCACACACACACACACACACACACACACACACACACACACACACACACACACATGGGTAAGGAACTACCTAACAGGAAGGAGCCAGAGGGTTACGGTAAGGGGCGAGAAGTCGGACTGGCGAACAGTAACGAGTGGAGTACCTCAAGGATCAGTGCTGGGTCCAATTCTATTTTTAATATACGTTAACGACATGTTTACAGGAGTAGAATCCTCCATGTCGATGTTCGCGGATGACGGAAAGTTGATGAGAAGAGTTGTGACAGATGAGGATTGTAGGATTCTCCAAGAGGACTTGAATAGGTTGCAGAGATGGTCAGAGAAATGGCTACAAGGGGGGTGGACACATGCAGACAAGGGGGTGGACACATGCAGACAAGGGGGTGGACACATGCAGACAAGGGGGTGGACACAGGGGGACAAGGGGTGGACACAGGCAGACAAGGGGGTTGACACATGCAGACAAGGGGGTGGACACATGCATCCAAGGGGTGGACACATGCAGACAAGGGGGTGACACATGCAGACAAGGGGTGGACACAGGCAGCCAAGGGGGTGGACACATGCAGACAAGGGGGTGGACACAGGCAGACAAGGGGGTGGACACATGCAGCCAAGGGGGTGGACACATGCAGACAAGGGGGTGGACACAGGCAGCCAAGGGGGTGGACACAGGCAGCCAAGGGGGTGGACACAGGCAGACAAGGGACACAGGCAGCCAAGGGGGTGGACACAGGCAGCCAAGGGGTGGACACATGCAGCCAAGGGGGTGGACACAGGCAGCCAAGGCGGTGGACACAGGCAGCCAAGGGGGTAGACACAGGCAGACAAGGGGTGGACACAGGCAGCCAAGAGGGTGGACACAGGCAGACAAGGGGATGGACACAGGCAGCCAAGGGGTGGACACATGCAGCCAAGGGGGTGGACACAGGCAGCCAAGGCGGTGGACACAGGCAGCCAAGGGGGTGGACACAGGCAGCCAAGGGGGTGGACACAGGCAGACAAGGGGGTGGACACAGACAAGGGGGTGGACACAGGCAGACAAGGGGATGAACACAGACAAAGAGGGTGGACACAGGCAGACAAGGGGTGGACACATGCAGACAAGGGGATGGACACAGACAAGGGGTGGACACAGGCAGCCAACAAGGGACACAGGCAGCCAAGGGGGTGGACACAGGCAGCCAACAAGGGACACAGGCAGCCAAGGGGGTGGACACAGGCAGCCAACAGGGACACAGAGCAGCCAAGGGGGTGGACACAGGCAGCCAACAAGGGACACAGGCAGACAAGGGGGTGGACACAGGCAGCCAAGGGGGTGGACACAGGCAGCCAAGGGGGTGGACACAGGCAGACAAGGGGTGGACACAGGCAGCCAAGGGGGGTGGACACATGGACACATGTGTTACAGGATGCTTCAGGGTGGGCCCTGGGCCGCTATACCTTCATCACGGCTCTGGCAATATTACATTAAGGGAACAGCTCTCAGCTGGAACATAATTCAGGTTACTGTCTCATCTAGTCTCATGGCACCATTACTGGCCACGAGCCGGTCACGCTGCTGGCGATTTATGTGTGGCCCGCCCCCGTCCCCCCTCCCCCTCCTTCCACCCCCCGCACGGGCCATGGGCCGCCCCCCCGCCCGGGCCATGGGCCACCCCCCCCCCCCCGGGCCATGGGCCACCATTTATAAGTTCCAAATGAATGAGAGATTTTTTTAGGATTTTGGTCCAGCACCACTCTTGTCCCCCCCCCCCCCCGCTGTCAGCACCACAACTACCACCATCACCACCACTAGTCTCTACCACAACCATCACCTACCTCCACTACCACAACTCCTTCAACACCTCCGCTTACGGGCTATTCATGCCCGTGCCACCTTTTGGGTGGCATTTATCAATCAATCAACCTTAAACACACACAATCCACCACCACTACTACTGTCAACCACCACCATCCACCACCTCCCCCCCCCCCATCCCCACAACAGTACCAACAGTACCAGTATAAATAAGACAAGCCGCTGTCAAGAAAGAGTTAATCTGGTAAACTTGTGGCAGTAAACCAGAGGAGACACTCACCCCTGGGGGTCCCTGGGGGTCCCTGAGGTCCCTGGGGTCCCTATGGGTCCCTAGGGATCCCTGGGGGTCCCTAGGGGGTACATGGCGAACTTTCTCCTCCGGGTCGAGGTCTCTCAAGCTTGTAAATTGGGATTAAGCGATAAAAATTGTCAATTCTAAGGTTGTCCTGCCTGATACTGGCACCAGGTATGGGTGCACATCACAGGACTGCTGTGCTCTGCTCTCCACGCCACGGTGAGGTCCTGTGTTGACCTGTGTTGCTCTGCTCTCCACGCCACGGTGAGGTCCTGTGTTGACCTGTGTTGCTCTGCTCTCCACGCCACGGTGAGGTCCTGTGTTGACCTGTGTTGCTCTGCTCTCCACGCCACGGTGAGGTCCTGTGTTGACCTGTGTTGCTCTGCTCTCCACGCCACGGTGAGGTCCTGTGTTGACCTGTGTTGCTCTGCTCTCCACGCCACGGTGAGGTCCTGTGTTGACCTGTGTTGCTCTGCTCTCCACGCCACGGTGAGGTCCTGTGTTGACCTGTGTTGCGTGCGACGTGTTGCCTCAAGGAAGACCCTGCAAGTTTAGCTCTTCACATTTCACCTTCAATATCGGGTGCAAAGTCAGATCAATTTCTGAAGAAAGTGAGAACAGAGTTTAGACATTTCTTCAAGAGTAGAGTTTAGACATTTGGAATGACCTGTCGAAGCGTTCAGTTATGTGTCACCCTGGCCGACGCTAACACAGACACACACCAATATATCAGTGTACAAGGGTACACATGTGAACAGGTGTGTGTAAGTGTGTGTAACTGGCGTATATGTGCACCCAACAGTTGGTTACTGGTTAAGTTGGGTGCTAAGATAACTGGCCGACTGACAGCTAGGTAATTAAGACACCAACAGCTGGTATTTAGAACTGGCAGTCTTAACTACTGCCTCCTTGAAGGTGTTAGCGATGAATCACGAGTGGGAGCCGGTCGGCCGAGTGGACAGCACGTTGGACTTGTGATCCTGTGGTCCCGGGGTCGATCCCAGGCGCCGGCGAGAAACAATAAGCAGAGTTTCTCTCACCCTATGCCCCTGTTACCTAGCAGTAAAATAGGTACCTGGGTGTTAGTCAGCTGTCACGGGCTGCTTCCTGGGGGTGGAGGCCTGGTCGAGGACCGGGCCGCGGGGACACTAAAGCCCCGAAATCATCTCAAGATAACCTCAAGATAACCTCGCTGAAGGAAGACACTTGCCAGCAGGAGTAAGTCAAGTGTAGCCACGAGAGTGTAACACCCGTGGTACACCAGGTCCCGAGAGCGGTACCTGGAGGCCAGTAATTATCCACAACACTCCAACACCTGCCCTGGTCACCTGTCCATCATCTAACACCTGCCCTGGTCACCTGTCCATCATCTAACACCTACCCTAGTCACCTGTCCCTCATCTAACACCTGCCCTGGTCACCTGTCCATCATCTAACACCTACCCTAGTCACCTGTCCATCATCTATCACCTGCCCTGGTCACCTGTCCACCATCTAACACCTGCCCTGGCCACCCGTCCACCAACTAACACCCGCCCAAGTCACCTGTCCACCATCTAACACCTGCCCTGGTCACCTGTCCACCATCTAACACCTGCCCTGGTCACCTGTCCACCATCTAACACCTGCCCATCACACACGACTCAACAACCATGTTCCATAAGCATCTACGGCTTTGTCATTGACTCCACGTGTTCACCCGCCGACTGACTCATCGCTACCCCCATTGGTCCCTACTCATCAGCACTCATCAATCACCCACCACCTCCACAGGTGACTCAGGCCTCACCCCCCCCCTCACCCCCACCCCCCCTCCCCCCCCTCCCCCCCTAAAGGATGCTCCCTCTCTAATCTCTCATAAAACTAGACAAAATGTGCTGTGTATCAAAGGCGCAATGAGGTCTAAGCAGACAGCCACGGGGTCAAGCAGACAGCCACGGGGTCAAGCAGACAGCCACGGGGTCAAGCAGATAGCCACGGGGTCAAGCAGATAGCCACGGGGTCAAGCAGATAGCCACGGGGTCAAGCAGACAGCCACGGGGTCAAGCAGACAGCCACGGGGTCAAGCAGACAGCCACGGGGTCAAGCAGACAGCCACGGGGTCAAGCAGTCAGCCACGGGGTCAAACAGTCAGCCACGGGGTCAGGCAGACAGCCACGGGGTCAAGCAGACAGCCACGGGGTCAAGCAGACAGCCACGGGGTCAAGCAGACAGCCACGGGGTCAAGCAGACAGCCACGGGGTCAAGCAGACAGCCACGGGGTCAAGCAGACAGCCACGGGGTCAAGCAGACAGCCACGGGGTCAAGCAGATAGCCACGGGGTCAAGCAGATAGCTACGGGGTCAAGCAGACAGCCACGGGGTCAAGCAGACAGCCACGGGGTCAATCAGACAGCCACGGGGTCAAGCAGTCAGCCACGGGGTCAAGCAGTCAGCCACGGGGTCAAGCAGACAGCCACGGGGTCAAGCAGTCAGCCACGGGGTCAAGCAGACAGCCACGGGGTCAAGCAGTCAGCCACGGGGTCAAGCAGACAGCCACGGGGTCAAGCAGACAGCCACGGGGTCAAGCAGACAGCCACGGGGTCAAGCAGACAGCCACGGGGTCAAGCAGACAGCCACGGGGTCAAGCAGACAGCCACGGGGTCAAGCAGACAGCCACGGGGTCAAGCAGACAGCCACGGGGTCAAGCAGATAGCCACGGGGTCAAGCAGACAGCCACGGGGTCAAGCAGACAGCCACGGGGTCAAGCAGACAGCCACGGGGTCAAGCAGTCAGCCACGGGGTCAAGCAGTCAGCCACGGGGTCAAGCAGACAGCCACGGGGTCAAGCAGTCAGCCACGGGGTCAAGCAGACAGCCACGGGGTCAAGCAGTCAGCCACGGGGTCAAGCAGACAGCCACGGGGTCAAGCAGATAGCCATGGTGTCAAGCAGATAGCCACGGGTCAAGCAGACAGCCACGGGGTCAAGCAGATAGCCACGGGTCAAGCAGACAGCCACGGGGTCAAGCAGACAGCCACGGGGTCAAGCAGACAGCCACGGGTCAAGCAGACAGCCACGGTGTCAAGCAGACAGCCACGGGGTCAAGCAGATTGCCACGGGTCAAGCAGACAGCCACGGGGTCAAGCAGATAGCCACGGGTCAAGCAGATAGCCACGGGTCAAGCAGATTGCCACGGATCAAGCAGACAGCCACGGGATCAAGCAGACAGCCACGGGGTCAAGCAGACAGCCACGGGGTCAAGCAGATTGCCACGGGTCAAGCAGACAGCCACGGGTCAAGCAGACAGCCACGGGGTCAAGCAGATTGCCACGGGTCAAGCAGACAGCCACGGGGTCAAGCAGACAGCCACGGGTCAAGCAGACAGCCACGGGGTCAAGCAGATAGCCACGGGTCAAGCAGATTGCCACGGGTCAAGCAGATAGCCACGGGTCAAGCAGACAGCCACGGGGTCAAGCAGACAGCCACGGTCGGGGGATTGAACGCCGACCTGCATGAACCTAGTGCACAGGTATGTAGTGAATAACGTAACTAAACATAGTTCCAGTGATAACATTTGCCCTCCTCTTCAAGAGAAGATAAGCTCCCTACCAGGAATTATTTGCTAGCCTCAGAGCCAAAGTGGTTTCGGGCATCATGAAGATCAGGAGATATTGCCTCGGCGCTGATAACACCAAGATAAATACATCTTGCTTGCTGAAAACACCGCCTGTCGACTGCTTGGGTCGAGGGAGACTGCTATTGTGTTGACTGTCGACTGCTTGGGTCGAGAGAGACTGCTATTGTGTTGACTGTCGACTGCTTGGGTCGAGAGAGACTGCTATTGTGTTGACTGTCGACTGCTTGGGTCGAGAGAGACTGCTATTGTGCTGACTGTCGACTACTTGGGTCGAGGGAGACTGCTATTGTGTTGACTGTCGACTGCTTGGGTCGAGAGAGACTGCTATTGTGTTGACTGTCGACTGCTTGGGTCGAGGGAGACTGCTATTGTGTTGACTGTCGACTGCTTGGGTCGAGAGAGACTGCTATTGTGCTGACTGTCGACTACTTGGGTCGAGAGAGACTGCTATTGTGCTGACTGTCGACTGCTTGGGTCGAGAGAGACTGCTATTGTGTTGACTGTCGACTGCTTGGGTCGAGAGAGACTGCTATTGTGCTGACTGTCGACTACTTGGGTCGAGAGAGACTGCTATTGTGTTGACTGTCGACTGCTTGGGTCGAGAGAGGTTGCTATTGTATTGACTGTCGACTACTTGGGTCGAGAGAGACTGCTATTGTGCTGACTGTCGACTGCTTGGGTCGAGAGGGACTGCTATTGTGTTGACTGTCGACTGCTTGGGTCGGGAGGGACTGCTATTGTGCTGACTGTCGACTGCTTGGGTCGAGAGGGACTGCTATTGTGTTGACTGTCGACTACTTGGGTCGAGAGAGACTGCTATTGTGTTGACTGTCGACTGCTTGGGTCGAGAGGGACTGCTATTGTGTTGACTGTCGACTGCTTGGGTCGAGAGGGACTGCTATTGTGTTGACTGTCGACTGCTTGGGTCGAGAGAGACTGCTATTGTGCTGACTGTCGACTGCTTGGGTCAAGAGAAAGCACTATTGTGCTGACTGTCGACTGCTTGGGTCAAGAGAAAGCACTATTGTGCTGACTGTCGACTGCTTGGGTCGAGAGAGACTACTATTGAGCTGACTGTCGACTGCTTGGGTCGAGAGAGACTGCTATTGTGTTGACTGTCGACTGCTTGGGTCAAGAGAAAGCACTATTGTGCTGACTGTTGACTGCTTGGGTCGAGAGAGACTGCTATTGTGCTGACTGTCGACTGCTTGGGTCGAGAGAGACTGCTATTGTGCTGACTGTCGACTGCTTGGGTCGAAAGAAGGTACTCATTTTACTGACTGGACTTTGCTGTTGGATTTAAGGCCTGTTAACCTCTAGAGGATTATTAAGATCTCAGTAAGAGCAAGTTTCAGGGACCAAACATGGACGTCTGAGAGCACCAACAACTCTACTCCCTAAATAAAGTTCAAAACTGAAGAGAAACTGTATATTCACTGAGAATCTGGTGTATATATATACACAGGTTTGAACTATTTGTACAGCCCTCTGTGTACTATTCCGTGGCTGTTGAGTCCTGTGAAACTTAAGACCAATTTTTATTGAGAAAATTATCATGTATGAAAAGATATTAAAGATGAACTTTAAGGTATTAAATGTAATACCGTTTGTAAGTGTAATATTAAATGTAATAAGATATAGTTATACATGGAAGGAGTATTTTGTTTATGTCAAACCAAACTCACTTATTCCAACTCTCGCCTGATAACTTAGAGCCGCCTCATCTGTTATGCTGTCTAGATAACTAGATAAGCTGAGCGGGCAAGATGCACAGATAACCAGACTGACTGGCAGTCAGACGCACAGTTAGATGCACAGTCACAGTAGCTGGGGTCCTTTCGATGTCTGTCTTAGATGCTTAAAGTTTTCTCTAGCAATTGACTGTTTATATTCTCACTTTTATCTTTTTCTCTATTTTGTATTCCTATTACACACCGTCCAGTCCTGTGTAACTTGACTGACGGACCGTCCAGTCCTGTGTAACTTGACTGACGGACCGTCCAGTCCTGTATAACTTGACTGACAGACCGTCCAGTCCTGTGTAACTTGACTGACGGACCGTCCAGTCCTGTATAACTTGACTGACGGACCGTCCAGTCCTGTATAACTTGACTGACGGACCGTCCAGTCCTGTGTAACTTGACTGACGGACCGTCCAGTCCTGTGTAACTTGACTGACGGACCGTCCAGTCCTGTGTAACTTGACTGACAGACCGTCCAGTCCTGTATAACTTGACTGACGGACCGTCCAGTCCTGTGTAACTTGACTGACAGACTGTCCAGTCCTGTATAACTTGACTGACGGATCCATAGTGTTCATATCGAGTTCACTTCGTGTTCACGTCATTATCATGTCGTGTTCTCAACCTGTTCCACCTTCTGGTATCTCTGACCGAAACTCTTGCCGAAAAAAACTTGCCAATCAACTGTTGTTATTGTTATAAACAGCCTCCTGGTGCTTCGGAGCTCATTAACTGTTTAATAATTGTAAACAGAGCCGTCAAAGATTGAGAAAAGATGTACAGGTTCGTAAGTACTTGCATAACTGCTTCGTGAATCTGACCCCACCTCTAAAGCATCCAATACACTGTGAAGCGGCCGCTCGAGGCGATGACACAGGTGGAGTAATCTTGTCAAGGAACTAGACGTACTGTCTATGGACAGTACCTCTAGTACCTCTAGACAGCCTGTCTTGACTGTCTAGTACCTCTTGACAGCCTGTCTTGACTGTCTAGTACCTCTTGACAGCCTGTCTTGACTGTCTAGTACCTCTTGACAGCCTGTCTTGACTGTCTAGTACCTCTTGACAGCCTGTCTTGACTGTCTAGTACCTCTTGACAGCCTGTCTTGACTGTCTAGTACCTCTTGACAGCCTGTCTTGACTGTCTAGTACCTCTAGACAGCCTGTCTTGACTGTCTAGTACCTCTTGACAGCCTGTCTTGACTGTCTAGTACCTCTAGACAGCCTGTCTTGACTGTCTAGTACCTCTTGACAGCCTGTCTTGACTGTCTAGTACCTCTAGACAGTCAAGGAACTATGGTACCTTGCACAGGTACCATAGTGAGGCGCCGTGATGGGGAGCGGGGCGGAGATTGCAAGGACTAGTCTCCAGCACTCCTTGACCTCTGGCTAATTCCTGAGATGTGACACAGATGGAACTTGAGGAGAATGAGAAGATATGTTGATCAGAGGAAGGAAGGTTTAGCAAGAGACTGTCCTGCCGTCCAAGGACCAGATATGGTTCCGGCAGCTAATCCAGGGACCAGATATGGTTCCGGCAGTTAATCCAGGGACCAGATATGGTTCCGGCAGCTAATCCAGGGACCAGATATGGTTCCGGCAGCTAATCCAGGGACCAGATATGGTTCCGGCAGCTAATCCAGGGACCAGATATGGTTCTGACAGCTAATCCAGGGACCAGATATGGTTCCGGCAGCTAATCCAGGGACCAGATATGGTTCTGGCAGCTAATCCAGGGACCAGCTATGGTTCCGGCAGCTAATCCAGGGACCAGATATGGTTCTGGCAGCTAATCCAGGGACCAGATATGGTTCTAGCAGCTAATCCAGGGAGGAGAACTGCGAGTAAGACGTCCCACAAGAGATGGGACGAGGATAATCAGTGACCAAAACCCAACAATTTGGCAGGAGTTACGAGGAGAGAGAGAGAGGCAGTGTCTGATGTAGTGAGGTGGTCGCTTGGCCCTGATGGACGACTGGTCTGACCTTCCCCTCATGTCGTGCTCACCGTCCCCGGTACCAGTCCTCCTTGCAAGTCGTAAATTTTAATTATTTTAGATCAAGGAATAAATCTGAAAATAGCTCCCAATGTTGCCAAACTGCACGAAAGGTGAATTTCCTCCCCCCCCCCCCAACCCAAAAATTGACTTTGAATTACGTCAATTGACACTATATAACCAGCTTGGGTTGATTATTATTTTCGGTCACTTAAGGCGTCGTGTTGGTAATGTTACTCTGGGAAGTGTCGACCGTGCACTTAAGGAGTCAATTACGTGGCTCCAAATGTCACACGAATGTACATGCACGCACGCATACACACACACACACACACACACACACACACACACACACACACAGTGGTAGACGGTTGGAACAAGTTAGGTGAGAAGGTGGTGGAGGCCAAGACCGTCAGTAGTTTCAAAGCGTTATATGACAAAGAGTGCTGGGAAGACGGGACACCACGAGCGTAGCTCTCATCCTGTAACTACACTTAGGTAATTACACACACACACACACACACACACACACACACACACACACACACACACACACACACACACACACACACACAGTCACATCAGAAGGAAAACAACAGTGAAAGAACAGGTAATGAAACTTAGAACAGGCGAGGACAGGTATACAGAGAATGACAAAGAGGTGTGTGAAGAACTCAACAAGAGGTTCTAGGAGGTCTTCACAATAGAACAAGGTGAGGTCACCCGCAAACACAACTAGGTGAGTACAACTAGGAGAGTACACACACACACACACACACACACACACACACACTCATCAAGTCACGACTTACTGACCAAGGGCCTGATCTCAGGTTGCAGTGTGACCAAATAAAAACCCCGAGTGTGACCTCGTGCTCGACACTCTGTAAACCTTAAACTCCAGTTTCTTCATCTGGTATCACTTGTGGCTTTATTGCTCAACAGTTTATTAAGAGAAACTGCTTTACTGACGCTCCACCAACAAGTTATTGTGAAATGTGTCGCTGCTGCACAATGTATATTTTCTGTACTTTAAGACCATCAAAATATTGGTTTGTTGCCCTTATAATCTTCATTGATTGTGGTTTACTAAATGTTCCCAAGCTGCTTGGACGATTGGTCCAAGCTGCTTGGACGATTGGTCCAAGCTGCTTGGACGATTGGTCCAAGCTGCTTGGACGATTGGTCCAAGCTGCTTGGACGATTGGTCCAAGCTGCTTGGACGATTGGTCCAAGATGCTTGGACGATTGGTCCAAGCTGCTTGGACGATTGGTCCAAGCTGCTTGGACGATTGGTCCAAGCTGCTTGGACGATTGGTCCAAGCTGCTTGGACGATTGGTCCAAGCTGGTCAGTAAGCAGGTGTGTTTCCATAATAACCTTCCATGGGTTGACAGACCTCAAGCCCAACCAAAAATATTATTATCGAACACTTAAATAATAACGCCATTGCTGTTTTAATTATTTTAATTAAACGTTAAAGTAATTAAATCAAACGCAGTTCAAAATAGATTCCTCCCTTAAAATAGTAAAGCAACCATTGTGCTACAGTTGATCACAGGAGAGAAGCATCACATGAGAGAGTTATCTTGCTACTGACTATCTTGTGAGGAGAGCCAGGAGGAGGCGCTGGGCTTACCTCCCACCAGAAATTACAGGTGCCTACCTGGACGGCCAGGTTAATTGAAAATGGCCATAATTATAGTTCTAAACCAGACTATCGTTGTTCAGCTTAACTTGAGATTATTAAAAGTTTAGAGTATTTTTTGTGGATTTTATTGCTGGAGTGATGTCACACTTTGCTTATATATATATATATATATATATATATATATATATATATATATATATTATCCTGTTGTCTGTCATGGCCTAATCAACAATTTTCTTTCCAAAGGTCTGGTTGATGGTCTGCAAATCACAGGACTCCAAGGAGGGTTCTTTCCTCATGATTATTTCAAAAGGTAAGGCAGCTTTGACTTATAATAATTTGAATCATTAATTTTCTAAACGATTTAGAAGCGAAGAAACACGTGATGAAACATGTGACAAAATGTCACAAAGGTTTCGGTATCACCGCTGTGTTCTGTGTCACTAGCACCATCACTGCTCACTGGCACCTTTGTAACTAAGCTTAGTTACAAGGTGCAAAGGTTAGTTACAAGGTGCAATAGTTAGTTACAAGGTGCAAAGGTTAGTTACAAAGGTGCAAAGGTTAATTATAAGGTGCAAAGGTTAGTTACAAAGGTGCAAATGTTAGTTACAAGGTGCAAAGGTTAGTTACAAGGTGCAAAGGTTAATTACAAGGTGCAAAGGTTAGTTACAAGGTGCAAAGGTTAGTTACAAGGTGCAAAGGTTAGTTACAATGGTGCAAAGGTTAGTTACAAGGTGCAAAGGTTAGTTACAAGGTGCAAAGGTTAGTTACAAATGTGCAAAGGTTAGTTACAAAGGTGCAAAGGTTAGTTACAAAGGTGCAAAGGTTAGTTACAAGGTGCAAAGGTTAGTTACAAGGTGCAAAGTTTAATTACAAGGTGCAAAGGTTAGTTACGCGGTGCAAAGGTTAATTACAAGGTGCAAAGGTTAGTTACAAGGTGCAAAGGTTAGTTACAAAGGTGCAAAGGTTAGTTACAATGGTTAGTTACAAGGTGCAAAGGTTAGTTACAAAGGTGCAAAGGTTAGTTACAAAGGTTAGTTACAAGGTGCAAAGGTTAGTTACGCGGTGCAAAGGTTAGTTACGCGGTGCAAAGGTTAATTACAAGGTGCAAAGGTTAGTTACAAGGTGCAAAGGTTAGTTACAAGGTGCAAAGGTTAGTTACAAGGTGCAAAGGTTAGTTACAAGGTGCAAAGGTTAGTTACAAGGTGCAAAGGTTAGTTACAAGGTGCAAAGGTTAGTTACAAGGTGCAAAGGTTAATTACTAGGTGCAAAGGTTAGTTACAAGGTGCAAATGTTAGTTACAAAGTGGAAAGCTTAGTTACAAGGTGCAAAGGTTAGTTACAAGGTGCAAAGGTTAGTTACAAGGTGCAAAGGTTAATTACAAGGTGCAAAGGTTAATTACAAGGTGCAAAGGTTAGTTACAAGGTGCAAAGGTTAGTTACAAGGTGCAAAGGTTAATTACAAGGTGCAAAGGTTAGTTACAAAGGTGCAAAGGTTAGTTACAAAGGTGCAAAGGTTAGTTACAAGGTGCAAAGATTAGTTACAAAGGTGCAAAGGTTAGTTACAAAGGTGCAAAGGTTAGTTACAAGGTGCAAAGGTTAGTTACAAGGTGCAAAGGTTAGTTACAAGGTGCAAAGGTTAATTACAAGGTGCAAAGGTTAATTACAAGGTGCAAAGGTTAGTTACAAGGTGCAAAGGTTAGTTACAAGGTGCAAAGGTTAGTTACAAGGTGCAAAGGTTAGTTACAAGGTGCAAAGGTTAGTTACAAGGTGGAGAGCTTAATTACACTCTAATTGTGTAGTTCCTTTAGTGTTGACCTCCGGGCCACGACCAATACACAGAAAAGTTGATATAAATGGCGAAGACTTGACCTTTAAGTAGGCATTGTTTGGGGGGGTCAGGCCAGGGAGAGCTAAGGTCGTTTGGAATCTATTTTCTGCGATGGTTGTTCGGGTCTCCGTCGCCCATTAGAGCATTATTGCGTGCTCCTGTTATTAACTTTGCGTGAGTTCTCCATTACACGTAATAAGCGCCTTCATACATCTGGCATCAAGCTATTAAGCGCTTGGACTTCAGAGCCGTGAGCGATTAAACTCCACAATTAGAGTGTGGGTGTGAGTGCGGGTTTATTGAATGGTTTGTGTGTGTGTATGTGTACGGGTTTGTGCGTGTGTGTGTGTGTGTGTGTGTGTGTGTGTCTGTATGTGTGTCTGTATGTGTGTGTGTGTGTGTATATGTGTACGGGTTTGTGCGTGTGTGTGTGTGTGTGTGTGTGTGTGTGTGTGTGTGTGTGTGTCTATGTGTGTGTGTGTGTGTGTGTGTGTGTGTGTGTGTGTCTATGTGTGTGTGTGTGTGTATATGTGTACGGGTTTGTGCGTGTGTGCGCGTACATATATATATATATATATATATATATATATATATATATATATATATATATATATATATATATATATATATATGAACATAAATAAAATGACAGAACTAAAGAATCCGTCAATCGTCGTACTTAAAAAATGAAACTTTTCAATGAGTAGTTGACCGGCCACACCCCGGGGGGGGGGGAGGGGGTGAAGGGGGGGGGTGTCAGTAGTAACCAGGGGCCAGATTCACGAAAGCAGTTACTCCAGCACTTACGAACGTGTACATCTTTCCTGAATCTTTGACGGCTTTGGTTACATTTATTAAACAGTTTACAAGCATGAAAACTTCCCATTTAACTGTTGTTATTGTTATAAACAGCCTCCTGGTGCTTCGGAGCTCATTAACTGTTTAATAATTGGAGAACGAAGCCGCCAAAGATTGAGAAAAGATGGACATGTTCGTAAGTGCTTGCGTAAGTGCTTTCGTGAATCTGGCCCCAGACGTTCGGACGGTGATTAAGACTGGTAAACACATCTAAGATCTCACTTCAACTACCAATCACCGTCTCTCTGCCGTCTTTAACTGCTTGACAGTTTGGCCTTGATTGTCCCGTCTCTACAACTTGGCAGGTTTCCGCCAATGATCCCAGGGGGACTACCACAGCTGACCTACCCTGGGGGACTACCACAGCTGACCTACCCTGGGGGGCTACCACAGCTGACCTACCCTGGGGACTACCACAGCTGACCTACCCTGGGGGCTACCACAGCTGACCTACCCTAGGGGGCTACCACAGCTGACCTACCCTGAGGGACTACAACAGCTGACCTACCCTGGGGGCTACCACAGCTGACCTACCCTGGGGGCTACCACAGCTGACCTACCCTGGGGGACTACCACAGCTGACCTACCCTGGGGGCTACCACAGCTGACCTACCCTGGGGGCTACCACAGCTGACCTACCCTGGGGACTACCACAGCTGACCTACCCTGGGGGCTACCACAGCTGACCTACCCTGGGGACTACCACAGCTGACCTACCCTGGGGACTACCACAGCTGACCTACCTGGGGGGCTACCACTGACCTACCCTGGGGGCTACCACAGCTACCCTGGGGGCTACCACAGCTGACCTACCCAGGGGGGCTACCACAGCTGACTGGGGGCTACCACCTGACACCTGGGGGCTACCACAGCTGACCTACCCTGGGGGCTACCACAGCTGACTACCCTGGGGGCTACCACAGCTGACATCCCCTGGGGGGCTACCACAGCTGACCTACCCTGGGGGACTACCACAGCTGACCTACCCTGGGGGCTACCACAGCCTACCACAGCTGACCTACCCTGGGGGCTACCACAGCTGACCTATCCTGGGGACTACCACACACCTACCCTGGGGGCTACCACAGCTGACCTACCTGGGGGACTACCACAGCTGACCTACCCTGGGGGACTACCACAGCTGACCTACCCTACCTACCACACACACCTGGAGGACTACCACACACCTGGGGCTACCACAGCTGACCTACCCTGGGGGCTACCACAGCTGACCTACCACCTGGGGACTACCACAGCTGACCTACCCTGGGGGCTACCACAGCTGACCTACCCTGGGGGGGCTACCACAGCTGACCTACCCTGGGGGCTACCACAGCTGACCTACCCTGACCTACCCTGGGGGCTACCACAGCTGACCTACCCTGGGGGCTACCACAGCTGACCTACCCTGGGGGCTACCACAGCTGACCTACCCTGGGGGGCTACCACAGCTGACCTACCCTGGGGGCTGACCTACCCTGGGGACTACCACAGCTGACCTACCCTGGGGGACTACCACAGCTGACCTACCCTAGGGGGACTACCACAGCTGACCTACCCTGGGGGCTACCACAGCTGACCTACCCTGGGGGACTACCACAGCTGACCTACCCTGGGGGGCTACCACCACCTCGTTCAGCCTTGGCTGCTTCCCTGAGGCCTCTCCGCACCTTATCTACTGACGTGAGTGTTGTTATAGATTCAGCTACTCGGAACAAGTTCCAAGTAGCACGGGCTATGGTGAGCCCGTAGTGGACTTACCTGGCACAGGAGCGGGGCAAGTAGCACGGGCTATGGTGAGCCCGTAGTGGACTTACCTGGCACAGGAGCGGTGCTGTGTGTGTACTAACGTGACGAATCGCCACACCTTACAGTGTCCATTTTCAGCTTGGCGCCACACCCCTGGACACCAGCCCGGCGCCACACCCCTGGACACCAGCCCGTCGCCACACCCCTGGACACCAGCCCGGCGCCACACCCCTGGACACCAGCCCGGCGCCACACCCCTGGACACCAGCCCGGCGCCACACCCCTGGACACCAGCCCGGCGCCACACCCCTGGACACCGGCCCGGCGCCACACCCCTGGACACCAGCCCGGCGCCACACCCTGGACACCACCCGGCGCCACACCCCTGGACACCAGCCCGGCGCCACACCCCCTGGACACCAGCCCGGCGCGACACCCCTGGACACCAGCCCGGCGCCACACCCCTGGACACCAGCCCGGCGCCACACCCCTGGACACCAGCCCGGCGCCACACCCCTGGACACCAGCCCGGCGCCACACCCCTGGACACCAGCCCGGCGCCACACCCCTGGACACCAGCCCGGCGCCACAACCTGGACACCAGCCCGGCGCCACACCCCTGGACACCAGCCCGGCGCCACACCCCTGGACACCAGCCCGGCGCCACACTCCTGGACACCAGCCCGGCGCCACACCCCTGGACACCAGCCCGGCGCCACACCCCTGGACACCAGCCCGGCGCCACACTACACCAAGCCCCCCCCCCTCCCCCCAGGAGGAGGTGGCACTCTAAGCAGTGTAGAGTGAGGAAGTGTGAGAGTGTGCAGGCGGCCGGGAAGGTGTCGCCGCGACCCAGGAAGCGTCCTACTACAAGACCATAAATTATGATATCCACGTGACAATTATCCCCGGGTTTAAATAGAGCCACTTGGACCTCGACCCGCCATTACCTGTCCGACGAGCTGTTGCTTCTCGTCTTGCTCCTCCTCCTCCTCCTCCTCATCCTTCATGCCCTGCTCATCCTCCTCCTCCCGGACACAACCGGACAGACTGGTAGCTGCTTACGGCAGTTTTTATGGCGCAAGTCAGAGACCATCTCCACCCTCCGGCGCCCACTGAAACTGGGTTACCAGTTCCTTGCCTGCTTCACAGTTCTCTCTCTCTCTCTCTATCTCTCTATCTCTACCTCTACCTCTCTCTACCTTTCTACCTCTCTCTCTCTACCTCTACCTCTCTCTCTCTCTCTCTCCTCTCTCTCTCTCTCTCTCTCTCTCTCTCTCTCTCTCTCTCTCTCTCTCTCTGTCTGTCTCTCTACCTCTCTCTACCTCTCTCTCCCTCTCTACCTCTCTCTCCCTCTCTACCTCTCTCTCTCTGTACCTCTCTCTACCTCTCTATCTCCTTAAACTGCTGGAAAGTGACACAAATATGTTATGGAGAGAGAGAGAGAGAGAGAGAGAGAGAGAGAGAGAGAGAGAGAGAGAGAGAGAGAGAGAGAGAGAGAGAAGGGGTGGGGACAAGGATAATAGTTGCTTATCTATCATCCTATCATTCAACCAAGAGTATGGCGTCTTGGGCAAGTAATATCCAGAACAGATGCTAGCCTGAGATAGACGAGACTAAGCGAGCCTCACTAGGTATAAAAGATGGAGGGGATTGAAGCACTTAGCTCAGGATGAGACACAAACAAGCAATTTACGAGGCAGTTCATGTTATGAATGACGTGATGGATAGCCAAGAATAACCCGCTATAGACATAGATATAGAGTATCTGGCCAGGGACGGGTTATAGACCAGTGAGGATAGCAAAGGATAGAATAAGGACTATCCTTATTTGGAAGATTACAGCCACAGGGAGGTGTCGATAGCCATCTTGGAGCTGATGTGGCAAGCCTTCTCATGTACCACAGAGACAACACCTACCTTGAGGTTACCTTGAGGTGCTTCCGGGGCTTAGCGTCCCCGCGGCCCGGTCGTCGACCATGCATATTGAACACTGGCTTGAACTCTCACACAAAACACTCAATGTCTTCACTTCGTATATGTTAATGACACATTTTTATTGATATTTGAGAACCAAATTTATATGTTCTTAGGTTAGTGGAATAGAAAGTACTTAAATGACATTCTCATGACATTGATAGCTCACCTGTCACCCTCACCTGTCACCCTCACCTGTCACCCTCACCTGTCACCCTCACCTGTCATCCTCACCTGTCATCCTCACCTGTCATCCTCACCTGTCATCCTCACCTGTCATCCTCACCTGTCATCCTCACCTGTCAACCCCATATGTCATATTTTCATGTTCACATCTGAGCTCTTACAAATATTAAAAGTAGGAACAAATTCAGTGAAGAGCGAATGAGATGTACCATTCGCGAGAGAGAGTGAGAGAGAGAGAGCTAGAGAGAGAGAGTGAGAGAGAGAGCTAGAGAGAGAGAGTGAGAGAGAGAGCTAGAGAGAGAGAGAGAGAGAGCTAGAGAGAGAGCGAGAGAGAGAGAGAGCGAGAGAGAGGGAGAGAGAGAAGAGAGAGGGAGAGAGAGCGAGAGAGCGAGAGAGAGAGAGAGCGAGAGAGAGAGCGAGAGCGAGGGAGAGCGAGAAGGGAGAGAGCGAGGGAGAGAGAGCGAGAGCGAGGAGAGAGAGCGAGGGAGAGAGAGGAGAGAGAGACGAGCGAGAGGAGAGAGAGCGAGAGAGAGAGAGAGCGAGAGAGAGCGAGCGAGAGAGAGCGAGAGAGAGAGAGCGAGAGAGAGAGAGCAAGGGAGACACAGTCAGTACTATCACACAACAGGAAAATGAAAGCTGAGCAGCAAATGAGTACAAAAAGCTGACTGGGCATTGCTAATAAAGCTTTAGAAAGGTATCGTGGCTGACCAGACCCCTGGGTGCGGGACCCCTGGGTGCGGGACCCCTGGGTGCGGGACCCCTGGGTGCGGGACCCCTGGGTGCGGGACCCCTGGGTGCGGGACCCCTGGGTGCGGGACCCCTGGGTGCGGGACCCCTGGGTGCGGGACCCTAACTCTTGCAACTGTGTTACGTCACTTGTTGCTCCCTACAGCCAGTAACACAAGGTTTTGTTGCCGAAGCATTTGTTACAGAAGCAGGTAGCAGCATAAGTAGCTACAGGTGGAGCAGTAGCAGCGGTTGCCTGCGCAGCAGAAAGCAGCAGCAGCAGCAGCTGAAGATAGCAGCAGTGTATAAAGCAGGAACAGCAGCGGTAACACTAATAGGTCCAGCAACCACCCCTACCACCACCACCACAACCACTAACACCATCCCCCCCTTCCCCTAACACCCACAAGGCCACCAAAACACCCCATATATATACCCAAGTTCCACAGGTGTAGTTCATTCCTCTTAGAGAGTAAGAACTATATGTGCCCGTCTCTATGCCTCTTCGCTACACCTCCACACCCCCCCCCCCCCAGACCATCCACACACCATACCTCATCCACATCCCTAACCATACACCACCTACACCCACACACTCCACTCTACCTTCCCTACACTCACATATACACCGTAACGACAGATTTTCCAATGGAAAATTTGTTCTAACACTGAGCCCACGAAAATGTCCGGATAATCGAGGCTGGCTTGATAGTAGTGTAGTAGTAGTGTAGTAGATAGTAGTGTAGTAGATAGTAGTGTGTCAGGGACTATCTACGTCCCTGACTACTATCTATCTACGTCCCTGACTACTGTCTATCTGTCTACTACTGACTATCACGTCCCTACGTGATGCTAAAGCTCTCCACCACACAGGAAGGTTAGTCATACAGGGCCACACCTGATCAGTAGCCACCACTGGTAAACTCTGGAGGCATTATGAGGATGTCTTCAAGAACACCAGAATGAATTAAGTGATTGGCAGGCGTCAGGTCCGTCGTGTCGGGGGTCTGAAGCGTCCAGTAATTGGACAGTTAGTGGTGTAGTGTGGGAGATCATGCCGCTGTTCCTGCTCTTACAGTCTCTACCTGTAAGACTGGAGACTGTAAGAGTATCAGGGCTGTCAGGTCTGTCACCTGTAGCCACCTGTCTCAGGTAACGGTAGCCACCTGTCACAGGTAACGGTAGCCACCTGCCACAGGTAACGGTAGCCACCTGTCACAGGTAACGGTAGCCACCTGCCACAGGTAACGGTAGCCACCTGCCACAGGTAACGGTAGCCACCTGCCACAGGTAACGGTAGCCACCTGCCACAGGTAACGGTAGCCACCTGCCACAGGTAACGGTAGCCACCTGTCACAGGTAACGGTAGCCACCTGCCACAGGTAACGGTAGCCACCTACCACAGGTAACGGTAGCCACCTGCCACAAGTAACGGTAACCCAACCTGATCCTGGCAACCACTGTATCACACAGTCTCTGGACCTTATATGCTGCCTAGATACACTGGTTTCGAACCTAAACAAATCATAACTTTTAATACTGGAGCTTTCAGGTCTTCGGGAGTCACAAGACAGAACTCTATGGGGATTGCACCCCATGTTTGAGGTTAATGGCTTTGTACTTACCTAATTGTGGTTGCGGGAGTTGAGCTCTGGCTCTTTGGTCCCGCCTCTCAACTATCAATCAACTAGTGTACAGGCTCCTGAGAATATTAGGTTCTATCATACTTACATACGAAGCTGTGTATAGGTTCAGCCTCCACCACAATACGTCCTAATGTATTCCATGTATTAATACTCCTTTGAGGAGAATAGGAACTTAATAACCCTCCCCCCCCCCATCTTAAGAGGGAACGTAGATTTAAATATTCACAAAGAAGAGACCAGGAGGTTATAGGATTCATTCCAATTTATATAAATATGCCAACGTGATGGTTCCTGGTGAGGTAACTATGGGGGAGCAATTTGTCAGTTGAGTGAGAGGACTGTTGGTGGTGGCAGGCGAAGGACAGCCGGGCTCTCGTGTGCTGGTAATTTAGTGAAGATGGAAGAATGGGGTCAGGCTGTAACAGTAGTCACCCTCACACACTCACTCTCTCACACACACTCACCACCACACACCTCCCTCACACTGACCCCTTACACACTCACATCCCCTCACACACTCACTCTCACACACACTCACCACACACACACACACACCACACACACCCTCACACACTCACCACACACACACACACACACACACACCCCTCACACACTCACCACCACACACACACACTCACACCCTCACACACTCACTCACCACACACACACACACACACACACACACACCCTCACACACTCACCACCACACACATACACACAGTCATCACCACACACACACACACACACACACACACACACACACCACACACACACACACACACACACTCCTCCCCCCACACCCCCTCACACACTCCCCCTCACACACTCCCCTCACACACCAGGCTTCAGCAGCATGATTGATTGGCACTCTGCTTGTGGAGTGAAAGTCCCCTGAGAGTAAAGCAAGCACTGGTCCCTGTGTGTGGGGGGGGGGATCCCAAGCATGTGCAGGCTGGAGGAACAGTGATTTTCGACTTTACCTCATCCAGAAATATAGTAAATTTTTGCACTAATTTGTTCCAACGTATTTTTATGGTCAAGATGGACCATGGTACCATATCTGTGGTGGTCCCTGGGGTGTGTACCTGCAACCCGTTCTCGCAAATTTAATAAGTCAATATTGACTTATTAAATATGTGCATAGGTGACATACTAAACATAATAGATACCCTTAAAAAGATTCATAGAAAACACCAACCTTACCTAACCTACTTAGTATGTAACATAAGCATCTTATTGCTTCGTAATTACAATTATTACCTAACCTATAATAGGTATAGGTTAAGTAATAATTGTAATTACGAAGCAATAAGATGCTTATCTTAAGATACTAACAAGGTTAGGTAAGGTCGGTGTTTTCTATGAATCTTTTTAAGGGTATCTATTATGTTTAGTATCACCTATGCACGTAGTTAATAAGTCAATATTGACTTTACGAATTTGCGAGAACGGGTTGGTACCTGTGTGGTGGTCCCTGGGATGTGTACCTGTGTGGTGGTCCCCTGGGATGTGTACCTGTGTGGTGGTCCCTGGGGTGTGTACCTGTGTGGTGGTCCCTGGGATGTGTACCTGTGTGGTGGTCCCTGGGATGTGTACCTGTGTGGTGGTCCCTGGGATGTGTACCTGTGGTGGTCCCTGGGTTGTGTACCTGTGTGGTCCCTGGGATGTGTACCTGTGGTGGTCCCTGGGTTGTGTACCTGTGTGGTCCCTGGGATGTGTACCTGTGTGGTGCCCCCTGAGATGTATACCTGTGGCGGTCCCTGGGATGTATACCTGTGTGGTGGCCCCTGAGATGTGTACCTGTGGTGGTCCCCTGGCATGTATACCTGTGGTGGTGGTCCCCCGAGATGTATACCTGTGGTGGTCCCTGAGATGTATACCTGTGGTGGTCCCCTGACATGTATACCTGTGGTGGTCCCCTGGCATGTATACCTGTGGTGGTGGTCCCTGAGATGTATACCTGCCTACGAGCAACAGGTCTTGCTCCTGGTGGCCCGCAAGAAAGACGCCCGCGTGTGTGTGTTGTTCCGTGCTCAGTGTAAGTGGTCCTTGTCTGCCATATTACGCCATCATCAGCCACTTCTTCTGAACTTTTTCCGCCATGTTGAGAGTCTTTGGCGCGTCCAGCCGGTCCTTGGCGGGTCCAGGGGGTCCTTGGCGGGTCCAGGGGGTCCTTGGCGGGTTGTGGAGTCCGCCGCTGATTGATATGGAGTGGCAGCCGGCCAGTATTGGAGCAGGTGAAGAGTGGCTTGGATGGCCCTAACCTCACATGATGGATAAAACTGCTTGACACGGTGCTTGGCGTGGATGTAACCCCCACTCCCTCTCTCTATCCTTCGCCCTCTCACTTGCCTCTCTCCTCTCTCTCACCTCTCTCTCACCTCTCTCTCACCTCTCTCTCACCTCTCTCTCCTCTCTCTCTCTCCTCTCTCTCTCCTCTGTTTCACCTCTCTCACCTCTCTCTCACTCTTTCTCACGCCCTCTCACTCCCTCTCACGCCCTCTCACTCCCTCTCACCCCCTCTCACTCCCTCTCACTCCCTCTCACTAAGAACTCTTAATATGGATTTTCAGTAACTGGTCCAGAATCTAAGTTACTTTGAATTATATTTTGCGTCTCCAGTAGGGATAAACAGTTGTCCCTTAAGATGTCTGTCTGTCTTATGCCCTGGCGTCTCCAGGCCCGCATTGCCAGCGTTGCCATAACCTTGTCAGCGTTGCCATAACCTTGTCAGCGTTGCCATAACCTTGCCAGCGTTGCCATAACCTTGTCAACGTTGCCATAACCTTGTCAGTGTTGCCACAACCTTGCCAGCGTTGCCATAACCTTGCCAGCGTTGCCATAATCTTGTCAGTGTTGCCATAACCTTGTCAGCGTTGCCATAACCTTGTCAGCGTTGCCATAACCTTGTCAGCGTTGCCATAACCTTGTCAGCGTTGCCATAACCTTGTCAGCGTTGCCATAACCTTGTCAGTGTTGCCACAACCTTGCCAGCGGTGCCATAACCTTGTCAACGTTGCCATAACCTTGTCAGCGTTGCCATAACCTTGTCAGCGTTGCCATAACCTTGTCAGTGTTGCCACAACCTTGTCAGCGTTGCCATAACCTTGCCAGCGTTGCCATAACCTTGTCAGCGTTGCCATAACCTTGTCAGCGTTGCCATAACCTTGTCAGTGTTGCCACAACCTTGCCAGCGTTGCCATAACCTTGCCAGCGTTGCCATAATCTTGTCAGTGTTGCCATAACCTTGTCAGCGTTGCCATAACCTTGTCAGCGTTGCCATAACCTTGTCAGTGTTGCCACAACCTTGCCAGCGGTGCCATAACCTTGTCAGCGTTGCCATAACCTTGTCAGCGTTGCCATAACCTTGTCAGCGTTGCCATAACCTTGTCAGCGTTGCCATAACCTTGTCAACGTTGCCATAACCTTGTCAGTGTTGCCACAACCTTGCCAGCGTTGCCACACCCTTGCCAGTGTTGCCATAATCTTGTCAGCGTTGCCATAACCTTGCCAGCGTTGCCACAACCTTGCCAGCGTTGCCACACCCTTGCCAGCGTTGCCATAATCTTGTCAGCGTTGCCATAATCTTGCCAGCGTTGCCACAACCTTGCCAGCGTTGCCATAACCTTGCCAGCGTTGCCATAACCTTGCCAGCGTTGCCATAATCTTGTCAGTGTTGCCATAACCTTGCCAGCGTTGCCACAACCTTGTCAGCGTTGGCATAACCTTGTCAGCGTTGCCATAACCTTGTCAGCGTTGCCATAACCTTGTCAGCGTTGCCATAACCTTGTCAGCGTTGCCATAACCTTGTCAGCGTTGCCATAACCTTGTCAACGTTGCCATAACCTTGTCAGTGTTGCCACAACCTTGCCAGCGTTGCCACACCCTTGCCAGCGTTGCCATAATCTTGTCAGCGTTGCCATAACCTTGCCAGCGTTGCCACAACCTTGCCATCGTTGCCACACCCTTGCCAGCGTTGCCATAATCTTGTCAGCGTTGCCATAACCTTGCCAGCGTTGCCACAACCTTGCCAGCGTTGCCACAACCTTGCCAGCGTTGCCACACCCTTGCCAGCGTTGCCATAATCTTGTCAGCGTTGCCATAACCTTGCCAGCGTTGCCATAACCTTGCCAGCGTTGCCACAACCTTGCCATCGTTGCCACACCCTTGCCAGCGTTGCCATAATCTTGTCAGCGTTGCCATAACCTTGCCAGCGTTGCCACAACCTTGCCAGCGTTGCCACAACCTTGCCAGCGTTGCCATAACCTTGCCGGGAAACCAAGATAATTGTGAGGCACAATTACGGGTGGAGTGGCACTCGAAGGCTCTCGAGTCCTGACCAAAGACTCCACAGCTCCACTGTAATCGATCTCGAGAACTGGAGTACATCTGCCCTCTTGACCACACCCCCCCTCACCCCCCCACACCCTCACCCTTTACCCTCTCAGCCCTCACCCTTCACCGCTGGCCTCGTGAACCAGCACCAGGTGAGGTGGTCCTCCAGCAGGCCAGGAGGGTGGCCCTCTAGCAGGCCAGGCCTAACCAAGCCTAAACAGCCAGGCCTAACCAAGCCTAAACAGCCTAACCTAACCAGACCTAAACACCCTAACCTAACCAGACCTAAACACCCTAACCTAACCAGACCTAAACACCCTGGCCTTACCAGGCCTAAACACCCTAACCTAACCAGACCTAAACACCCTAACCTAACCAGACCTAAACACCCTGGCCTTACCAGGCCTAAACACCCTAACCTAACCAGACCTAAACACCCTAACCTAACCATACCTAAACACCCTAACCTAACCAGGCCTAAACACCCTAACCTAACCAGGCCTAAACACCCTAACCTAACCATACCTAAACACCCTGGTCTAACCTCTGTATCTCGCTACAGAGAAACCTTTCCAGACAAAATGTGGCGGTATTGGGGTCCGTGTCTCCGGGTGCTTGGTAACCAGCGAACAAATTAGCGCTAATAACGGTGTTTAGCGTTAGTGAGTGCGTCGCGGGCGTCCAGCGGGCGGGGGGGACGCCCCTGCTGCACCTCCGGCCCCGGCCTGAGTGCGCTCGTTAGCGATATTCGACAATTAGCCTCCAGAACGGCAATTTCTCCATTACATGTAATTGTGAAGATTAGCGCTAAATTTACATTAACGATTAGTGACTCGGGGGAGAAATGGGGGGTAGTGGAGACCTGATTATTGTGTGGTGTGGTCTCCTGGTTTATTGCTTAGGTGCTCTCACTCTCGATTAGGTGTTTATTGCTTAGGTCTCTCTTTGTCTCTGTCTGTCTCTGTCTCTGTCTCTCTCTGTCTCTGTCTCTGTCTCCTCTCTCTCTCTCTCTCTCTCTCTCTCTCTCTCTCTCTCTCTCTCTCTCTCTCTCTCTCTCTCTCTCTCACTCACGGTGAGGATTTAAACTCACCGTCATTGGGTATAAACTGAGAGTGTGGACAGGTATGTGGGGGACCGTGGGGGGGGGGGGGGGAGGTGGGCGGGCCGGATACGGGGGCGGCCGGATAAGTTTAACACTAATTTGTCAATTGTTAAAAATTAGTAGAGAATTGTGAAGATAACGCTGACCTCGTTACCTTGTGCACTGCCTAGCTTGACCTCACCTGAACTTATCAAACCTAACCTCACCTACGTGAGACCAGTGGTAAAGTATGCAGCACGAGAATGAGAGGGGGACAAGACTGAGGCGTTACCACGGACCATCACACTCTTAAACAAGGCAATTCGTCCCCGCGGTTTTCGACATCAACAAGAATCCTTCTGAGGCTACGACCCGTCCTATCTTACGACCCGTCCTATCTTACGACCCGTCCTATCTTACGACCCGTCCTATCTTACGACCCGATTTACGAGCGCGCCGAATTTTTAAATACGGTCTACCACGGCCCTGGGGGGCTGGCGGGGTCCTGGAGCGGTGTATCATTATGTAATGTGATTGTTCTATGGTATGCTTGATCAACCAGACTGTTTACCTCGTGTATTTGATTCCGGCAACACCGCCAGGCTCGGTTAACCCCGGTCCATTCCCCGGGCCATTCCCCGGTCCATTATCCGGTCCATTCCCCGGTCCATTCCCCGGTCCATTCCCCGGTCCATTCCCCCGGTCTCAGCCATTCTTCACTCTGGTCTTTTTCTGCTAGATTGAAGCGATGACTGGATCAGATATTTGGAGCAGCAGACCAGACACTGACGAGACCAGAACGGTCTTGTCAGCGTCTGGAGGATGGAGAATGGGACCAGGAGACCGAAAGACCGCCTATGTGAGGCCAGTCTTGGAGTATGCCGCACCATCCTGGAGCCCCACCTGAAAAAAGGCATAAGGAAGCTGGATCAATGAGTCTCGTCCCAGAGTTGCGAGGAATGAGATATGAAGAGCCTTAGGGAGCCGGTCGGCCGAGTGGACAGCACGCGGGACTTGTGATCCTGTGGTCCTGGGTTCGATCCCAGGCGCCGGCGAGAAACAATGGGCAGAGTTTCTTTCACCCTATGCCCCTGTTACCTAGCAGTAAATAGGTACCTGGGTGTTAGTCAGCTGTCACGGGCTGCTTCCTGGGGGTGGAGGTCTGGTCGAGGACCGGGCCGCGGGGACACTAAAAAAGCCCCGAAATCATCTCAAGATAACCTCAAGAAGATGAAGACACTGATTAAGGAACCAAACCTGAGACGCTAATAAGGAGGAGGGAGAGGGTTACTGATATAAAATACTTAGAGGGATTGACAGGAAGGAAAAAATGATGTTTACAGTGAACACCAGGTGAACAAGGGGACACAGATGGAAGCCTGAGACTCAGATGTGTCATAGAGATGTTAGAATGTTTTAACATAAGGGGTAGTGAGTAAATGGAAAAACCTATAGGCGCTGGTTACAGAGGCAAACTCAATTCACAACTTTAAAAGTATGTACGATAGAGAAATAGGTCAGGAATCATTACATTAGACAACACACAACACCTCCCCCCCCCTCCACACACACACACACCTGCTAAATATATTCCCATTAGCTGATTCCGTTGAGATAAGTCTGACAGGTGTTTCCTGGAGTGAGCCTGAGACGAGGTCATACTCAAGACCTCTTGTGCACTTTCTTCTCTACCAGGCGAGATAACGTGTTTATTAATGAAAAATTTTATGGGGATTTACCTGCTAAATAATTTATCTGTGAGAGAGAGAGCAGCGCGGCTCCTGTGATGGTCTCAAGGAGCTCTGTGAGGCTGCGGCCTGGGGTTAAAAGCCCCCTTGTTTGCATCTCATTAAAATGCCTCTCAACACACACACTCTTCAACGTTAATGCTTTACTTGTAACTTCATTAATGTCTTCATCAATAACCCAATAATAGTTTTCTGCTACAGCAGAATATTGGGATTTTGACCTTTTAACTCTGGGTTATGAAACAGTCGTATCTCCTTCCACTATGGCTACTGACGACTATGGCTACAGACGACTATGGCTACTGACGACTATGGCTACTGACGACTATGGCTACAGACGACTATGGCTACTGACGACTATGGCTACAGACGACTATGGCTACTGACGACTATGGCTACTGACGACTATGGCTACAGACGACTATGGCTACTGACGACTATGGCTACTGACGACTATGGCTACTGACGACTATGGCTACTGACGACTATGGCTACTGACGACTATGGCTACTGACGACTATGGCTACTGACGATTATGGCTACTGACGACTATGGCTACTGACGACTATGGCTACTGACGACTATGGCTACTGACGACTGTGGCTACAGACGACTGTGGCTACAGACGACTGTGGCTACTGACGATTATGGCTACAGACGACTATGGCTACTGACGATTATGGCTACTGACGACTATGGCTACAGACGACTGTGGCTACAGACGACTATGGCTACTGACGATTATGGCTACAGACGACTATGGCTACTGACGATTATGGCTACAGACGACTATGGCTACTGACGATTATGGCTACTGACGACTGTGGCTACTGACGACTATGGCTACTGACGATTATGGCTACAGACGACTGTGGCTACTGACGACTATGGCTACTGACGATTATGGCTACTGACGACTGTGGCTACAGACGACTATGGCTACTGACGATTATGGCTACTGACGACTATGGCTACTGACGACTATGGCTACTGACGACTATGGCTACTGACGACTATGGCTACTGACGACTATGGCTACAGACGACTATGGCTACAGACGACTATGGCTACTGACGACTATGGCTACAGACGACTATGGCTACTGACGACTATGGCTACAGACGACTATGGCTACTGACGACTATGGCTACAGACGATTGTGGCTACTGACGACTGTGGCTACTGACGACTATGGCAACTGACGACTATGGCTACTGACGACTATGGCTACAGACGACTATGGCAACTGACGACTATGGCTACTGACGACTATTGCTACAGGCGACTATGGCTACTGACGACTATGGCTAATGACGACTATGGCTACTGACGACTATGGCTACTGACGACTATTGCTACAGGCGACTATGGCTACTGACGACTATGGCTACTGACGACTATGGCTACTGACGACTATGGCTACAGACGACTATGGCTACAGACGACTATGGCAACTGACGACTATGGCTACTGACGACTATGGCTACTGACGACTATGGCTACTGACGACTATGGCTACAGACGACTATGGCTACTGACGACTATGGCTACAGACGACTATGGCTACTGACGACTATGGCTACTGACGACTGTGGCTACTGACGACTATGGCAACTGACGACTATGGCTACTGACGACTATGGCTACAGACGACTATGGCAACTGACGACTATGGCTACTGACGACTATGGCTACAGACGACTATGGCTACTGACGACTGTGGCTACTGACGACTATGGCTACAGACGACTATGGCTACTGACGACTATGGCTACTGACGACTATGGCTCGCCATACTGGCAGCTCCAGCGTGAGCAAGAGACATCAGTCATCGCTTGTTCACTCCCACAAGCTCGTAATAACTCAGCGTGATGACCAAATGAAAATCACTTGTAGTCTAATAGTGAGTTGATATTGTGCATGTGCTGCCCCTAGTGTGCGGGGAATGTGCTGCCCCTAGTGTGTGGGGAATGTGCTGCCCCTAGTGTGTGGGGAATGTACTCTCCCTAGTGTGCAGTGTGTGGGGAATGTACTGCCCCTAGTGTGTGGGGAATGTGCTGCCCCTAGTGTATGGGGAATGTACTCTCCCTAGTGTGCAGTGTGTGGGGAATGTACTCTCTCTCTCTAGTGGGCAGTGTGTGGGGAATGTACTGCCCCTAGTGTGCAGTGTGTGGGGAATGTACTCTCTCTCTCTAGTGGCCAGTGTGTGGGGAATGTACTCTCTCTAGTGTGCAGTGTGCGGGGAATGTACTCTCTCTCTAGTGTGCAGTGTGTGGGGAATGTATTGTCTCTAGTATGCAGTGTGCGGGGAATGTACTCTCTCTAGTGTGCAGTGTGCGGGGAATGTACTCTCTCTCTAGTGTGCAGTGTGCGGGGAATGTACTCTCTCTCTAGTGTGCAGTGTGTGGGGAATGTACTCTCTCTAGTGTGCAGTGTGTGGGGAATGTACTCTCTCTAGTGGCCAGTGTGTGGGGAATGTACTCTCTCTAATGTGCGGGGAATGTACTCTCTCTGGTGGCCAGTGTGCGAGGAATGTACTCTCTCTAGTGTGCGGGGAATGTACTCTCTCTAGTGTGCGAGGAATGTACTCTCTCTAGTGGCCAGTGTGTGGGGAATGTACTCTCTCTAGTGTGCGGGGAATGTACTCTCTCTAGTGTGCGAGGAATGTACTCTCTCTAGTGGCCAGTGTGTGGGGAATGTACTCTCTCTAGTGTGCGGGGAATGTACTCTCTCTAGTGTGCGAGGAATGTACTCTCTCTAGTGGCCAGTGTGTGGGGAATGTACTCTCTCTAATGGCCAGTGTGTTGGGAATGTACTCTCTCTAGTGTGCAGTGTGCGGGGAATGTACTCTCTCTAGGGGCCAGTGTGTGGGGAATGTACTCTCTCTAGTGTGCAGTGTGGGGGGAATGTACTCTCTCTAGTGGCCAGTGTGTGGGGAATGTACTCTCTCTAGTGTGCAGTGTGGGGGGAATGCACTCTCTCTAGTGGCCAGTGTGTGGGGAATGTACTCTCTCTAGTGTGCAGTGTGCGGGGAATGTACTCTCTCTAGTGGCCAGTGTGTGGGGAATGTACTCTCTCTAGTGTGCGGGGAATGTACTCTCTCTAGTGTGTGGGGAATGTACTCTCTCTAGTGTGCGGGGAATGTACTCTCTCTAGTGTGCAGTGTGTGGGGAATTCACTCTCTCTAGTGGTAAACCCGCTGAGGCTCCCACAGCGGGCCCGGTAAACCCGCAGCAGCTCCCACAGGTAAACCCGGTAAACTGGACCGGTAACCCGCCAGAGAGCGGCGACGGGCGGACTAAGCCATTCACGCCTGTAATAAACCCGAGAATTTAGCACAAAGGGAATGTCCCCGGACGCCATCTTTGGGGGGGGGGGAGGGGGATAAGGGAGCACTATACCGGGGTAGAACACGTCACCTGGGGGTCTCTGGGGAAGAACACGTCACCTGGGGTCTCTGGGGGAGAACACGTCACCTGGGGTCTCTGGGGGAGAACACGTCACCAGGGGTCTCTGGGGGAGAACACGTCACCTGGGGTCTCTGGGGGAGAACACGTCACCTGGGGTCTCTGGGGGAGAACACGTCACCTGGGGTCTCTGGGGGAGAACACGTCACCTGGGGTCTCTGGGGGAAGAACACGTCACCTGGGGTCTCTGGGGGAAGAACACGTCACCTGGGGTCTCTGGGGGAAGAACACGTCACCTGGGGTCTCTGGGGGAAGAACACGTCACCTGGGGTCTCTGGGGGTAGAACACGTCACCTGGGGTCTCTGGAGAAGAACACGTCACCTGGGGTCTCTGGGGGAAGAACACGTCACCTGGGGTCTCTGGGGGAAGAACACGTCACCTGGGGTCTCTGGGGGAGAGAACACGTCACCTGGGGTCTCTAGGGGAAGAACACGTCACCTGGGGTCTCTGGGGGAGAACACGTCACCTGGGGTCTCTGGGGGTAGAACACGTCACCTGGGGTCTCTAGGGTAGAACACGTCACCTGGGGTTCTCTGATGGAGAACACGTCGCCTGGGGTCTCTAGGGGAAGAACACGTCACCTGGGGTCTCTGGGGGTAGAACACGTCACCTGGGGTTCTCTGATGGAGAACACGTCACCTGGGGTTCTCTGATGGAGAACACGTCACCTGAGGTTCTCTGATGGAGAACACGTCACCTGAGGTTGGAGAACACGTCACCTGAGGTTCTCTGATGGAGAACACGTCACCTGGGGTCTCTGGGGGTAGAACACGTCACCTGGGGTCTCTGGGGGTAGAACACGTCACTGGGGGTCTCTAGGGGAAGAACACGTCACCTGGGGTCTCTGGGGGTAGAACACGTCACCTGGGGGTCTCTAGGGGAAGAACACGTCACCTGGGGTCTCTGGGGGTAGAACACGTCACCTGGGGTCTCTGGGGGTAGAACACGTCACCTGGGGGTCTCTAGGGGAAGAACACGTCACCTGGGGTCTCTGGGGGTAGAACACGTCACCTGGGGTCTCTGGGGGTAGAACACGTCACCTGGGGGTCTCTAGGGGAAGAACACGTCACCTGGGGTCTCTGGGGGTAGAACACGTCACCTGGGGGTCTCTAGGGGAAGAACACGTCACCTGGGGTCTCTGGGGGTAGAACACGTCACCTGGGGTCTCTGGGGGTAGAACACGTCACCTGGGGGTCTCTAGGGAAGAACACGTCACCTGGGGTCTCTGGGGGTAGAACACGTCACCTGGGGTCTCGGGGGGTAGAACACGTCACCTGGGGGTCTCTAGGGGAAGAACACGTCACCTGGGGTCTCTGGGGGTAGAACACGTCACCTGGGGGTCTCTAGGGGAAGAACACGTCACCTGGGGTCTCTGGGGGTAAGAACACGTCACCTGGGGGTCTCTAGGGGAAGAACACGTCACCTGGGGTCTCTGGGGGTAGAACACGTCACCTGGGGGTCTCTAGGGGAAGAACACGTCACCTGGGGTCTCTGGGGGTAGAACACGTCACCTGGGGGTCTCTAGGGGAAGAACACGTCACCTGGGGTCTCTGGGGGTAGAACACGTCACCTGGGGGTCTCTAGGGGAAGAACACGTCACCTGGTGTGTTCTCTGGATATTTAGCAGCTCTATTAAGGTCGTGTCATCCAGCACATCACCCAACACATGTCTTATCTTGCTGGATGGTCTCAGGCCTTCCCTCACCTGCTAATTCCTCGCGTTTATCATTGTAAATTGGTTTCATTATCTCTCGCGATCCTCGAGGTCTTCATTGGGAGATAAGGATCACAGCGAGCGGACTATTGAGGCGTCCAGGAGGTGTTAGGCTCTATTGGGCACACAAGAGCAGCCAAAGATGGAGGATTTCTGATTAACTCCCTCATGTCCATCTCTGGTGATGCTGCTGCTGCTGCTGTTCCTGCTGATGCTGCTGTTCCTGCTGTTGCTGTTGTTCCTGCCGCTGCAAACCAAAGACTGTGGAAGTCGGAGAGTTAAAGTGTCGCCCGTGCGTGTGCGTGAGCGTGTGCGTGTGCGTTAAGCAAGGCTCACCTGGGAGTGCCACGCTGGTCTGGGATATCCCACACATATATTCACTAAAGACTATATAATCTAGATATCATCTGCTCCAAGCATTGGTATTCACTCCCTCGTCCGCCTCGAACTGGGGTCCTACCGAGCACCCTACTCTTATTATATACAATTATAATGACCAGACTCTCTCTCTCTCTGTCTCTGTCTCTGTCTCTCTCTCTCTCTCTCTCTCTCTCTCTCTCTCTCTCTCTCTCTCTCTCTCTCTCCCCCCCCCCTCCCCCCCCTCCCCGTAGCCCCGAGTCTAAGCGCCAGAGTCCGGGTTGCAGCCTGAAAGCTTTAGCCCTTGGTCCAGTCTCACGAGATAGACCAGGATGACTCTGTAGCCATATACACGGACCTTCTGTCCTGGAGAGTCTCAGGTCTCTTCTGAAACTCTTAGATCTCCGCTCTTATCGTCTCCATCTTGTAATAAAACTTAAAGATAATATGGCTGGGCAGGATTTTCATTTAAAACATGCATGTTCGTGTTACAAGACGAATTTTATCTCTTTTTTGGGCAGTTTTTGAGTCACTTGATTAGTATCTTTTATTGTTATAAAGTGATAATACTGGTGTGTAGGTCAGTGTTGTGATACTGTATGGTGTACAGGGTGTACACCTGTACACCCCTGCCCCTACACCTGTACACCCAATACTCCAATACCTGTAGGTCAGTGTTGTGATACTGTATGGTGTACAGGGTGTACACCTGTACACCCCTGCCCCTACACCTGTACACCCAATACTGGTGTGTAGGTCAGTGTTGTGATACTGTATGGTGTACAGGGTGTACACCTATACACCCCTACCCCTACACCTGTACACCCCTGCTCCAATACCTGTACATCCCTGCCCCCAACCCACACCTGTACACCCCTGCCCCAACACACACCTGTACACCCCTGCTCCAACACCTGTACACCCCTGCCCCCAACACCTGTACACCCCTGCCCCAACACCTGTACACCCCTGCCCCCACACCTGTACACCCCTGCCCCCACACCTGTACACCCCTGCCCCCACACCTGTACACCCCTGCCCCAACAGGAGCCAACCCTTCCCCTTAAGTTACACACTTAACCTGCTCAATATGTCTGTCTAAGCCGCCGACGGAGCAGGAGATTTCAACGCGACAGTATGAACTAATCTGAGGTGCCTCAAGCTGCCACCGTCACGGACGAGGAGACTTTAATGCCACAAGGAAGAGTAATCCCAACTGCCTCTTGAAGCGACGACCCTTTTGTAGTCTATCCTGACCTGGCTAGAGCAGGTGGATAGATTAGACTCGCGTTTCATGATTTCTCTTGAGTCCACGTATGACTCACTATCCTGTGGGATCGGGGACAGTAGATGAACTCTACTGAGCTACACTCTGCAAGCCTTGATGTAGAAGAGGGAAGAACACATTGCTGTGTGTACCTACACATAGAGACACTGGGATACCAGAGGTGTACCTACACATAAGACACCGGGATACCAGAGGTTTACCTACACATAAGACACTGGGATAGCAGAGGTGTAGGCGATAAATAACAGTAATCCCGGCCAGATTCCTATAGATGGGAGGGATTATAGTAACTAGGGATTTGTCCAGAAGGTAACTAGATGGTCGTCCAGATGTTACTCCTGTGACCCTGTGCTTCACTCTCACCTCAACACCTCACTTACCAGCAAAATGAAAAGATGGAAAAAGCATAAACGTGTACATCTGTTTTAACTAATCCAGGCGATAAGGAATCTCTCACCTGAGGTATTCCAGGCTCCAGAGAGATAAGGAATCTCTCACCTGAGGTATTCCAGGCTCCAGAGAGATAAGGAATCTCTCACCTGAGGTATTCCAGGCTCCAGAGAGATAAGGAATCTCTCAATTGAGGTATTCCAGGCTCCAGAGAGATAAGGAATCTCTCACTTGAGGTATTCCAGGCTCCAGAGAGATAAGGAATCTCTCACCTGAGGTATTCCAGGTTCCAGAGAGATAAGGAATCTCTCACTTGAGGTATTCCAGGCTCCAGAGAGATAAGGAATCTCTCACCTGAGGAATTCCAGGTTCCAGAGAGATAAGGAATCTCTCACTTGAGGTATTCCAGGCTCCAGAGAGATAAGGAATTTCTCACCTGAGGTATTCCAGCTTCCAGAGAGATAAGGAATCTCTCACCTGAGGTATTCCAGGCTCCAGAGAGATAAGGAATCTCTCACCTGAGGTATTCCAGCTTCCAGAGAGATAAGGAATCTCTCACCTGAGGTATTCCAGCTTCCAGAGAGATAAGGAATCTCTCACCTGAGGTATTCCAGGTTCCAGAGAGATAAGGAATCTCTCACTTGAGGTATTCCAGGCTCCAGAGAGATAAGGAATTTCTCACCTGAGGTATTCCAGCTTCCAGAGAGATAAGGAATCTCTCACCTGAGGTATTCCAGGTTCCAGAGAGATAAGGAATCTCTCACTTGAGGTATTCCAGGCTCCAGAGAGATAAGGAATCTCTCACCTGAGATATTCCCGGTTCCAGAGAGATAAGGAATGTCTCACCTGAGGTATTCCAGGCTCCAGTGAGATAAGGAATCTCTCACCTGAGGTATTCCAGGCTTCAGAGAGATAAGGAATCTCTCACCATGTCTCCAGACCATGACAGGTCTGGAGACGGGAACACAAGGCTGCCTGCTGTTATCTCCCTCCGTCCTCATCTATATATCAACCTGAAATGGTGCCCCGTGTGTGTGTGTGTGTGTGTGTGTGTGTGTGTGTGTGTGTGTGTGTGTGTGTGTGTGTATAATTACCTAAGTGTAGTTACAGGATGAGAGCTACGTTCCGGCCACTGTCTGGCTTGCTAGCTGGTCCACTATCTGGCTCACAGGCTGGCCCACAACGGCCCTTAGGGCTCTTGGCAAGGTCACTGGGCTGTTTTAAGGACTTGCTAAACACAGACTTGACTACTCACTCTCCGCCCTACACAGGGGAATGTCCAGGTGTAGGGAAAGTTGAGTCACCAGTCACCGAGAGAGGAGGAGAGCGAGTCGTGGCCCAGCCGCCAAGCCAGAGAGTGGCCCAGCCAGCCAGTGGGCCACACTACTGACCTACACCGTAGTAATTAGATCATTAAACCTGTTTCCTGCTTGTTAGTCGAGTCCTTAATTAACTGGCGTCTTTGCGTAATTAATTACTGAGCATTATATGAAAAAGATAACGTGATATCATCGGAGCATTAAACAATGACTCTGAACACTAAGGATCATTATTTTGGGTTTATGTTTCTCTTGGTACAAATATGATTATTGTTCCCCTATTGTTATAACTGTGTGGTTGATCGTTAGCTTGACGTGATTGATCATCATGTAGGCGTGGTTGATCGTTAATGATCAATATCTGATCATTACTGATCAATAACACGGAGTAATATCAACCCGTTGCCTTGCGGGATCTGTACCAAGATAGCGTAAGTTAATGATACGCAAGATTAGGTTATAATTATGTTATAAGATTAGTGTAAATATATATTTGATAATTTCTTATTTACACAGTCACCGTCGTGGCTTTGTAAAACAGTTGGGTAATTTACATTTGAGCCGCACAGGCGTTAATGATATCGTTTAGCGATTACCAGAGACCCAATTCGGGGCGAGCGATTGTGTGTCATTAGTTCCATACAGCGCTCAGACTTTGTGTGAATATGTTAATATCTTTGTTATGGTCTGTAGTGGTGTCGGCGAGGGTGACAGTTCTCCAGCTGTCACCCGGACCCTTGCACGCACGCACGCACACACACACACACACACCAACACACACACACAACACACACACACCACACACACCCCCACACAAACACACACTCTCTCTCTCTCTCTCACTCTCTCTCTCTCTCTCTCTTCTCTCTCTCTCTCTCTCTCTCTCTCTCTCTCTCTCTCTCTCTCTCTCTCTCTCTCTCTCTCTCTCTCTCTAACAAACAAAAAACACACACAACACACACCCACACACACACACACAAAAAAACACACACACACTCTCTCTCTCTCTCACTCTCCTCTATCTCTCCTCTCTCTCTCTCCTCTCTCTCTCTCTCTCTCTCTCTCTCTCTCATACACACACACACATACACACACACACAAACAGCTGCTCTGTGTAAACATCGCCACTATACCAGGAGTCAAACAAGGTTGGGTCCACACCAAGGATGTCACTCAAGTTGTGAATGATGAATGTTATCAGCGGATGCAATACTGATAAGCGTTTATATCAGATTCAAGTATGGATCTCTGCACACACCCTCACTCTGGCTCACAAGGATCCGTTAAACAATGTGTGGAAATCTTACCAATTATGTCGTTGGTGAATGCCACATTACCTGTGTTAATCACAACCCGTCTCGCACTTGCTTTAGTCAATAGTGGCTTATTTAATAAGTGTATATGTGACTACTAAATGATTGTGAATATTTTAGGTTACCTTGAGAAGCTCATAGAAAACAACACCGACCTTACCTAACCTTCTTAGTATGTTAAGATAAGCATCTTATGCTTCTTAATACAATTATACTTAACCTATACCGTTGATAGGTTATATATATATATATATATATATATATATATATATATATATTATATATATATATATAGGGGTGTGGTATAGATAAATTTATTAGTAAGGATGATGGAGTTTAATTTTGGTTCTTGTGGGTGTGGTGCTGTTTAATGGGATCTAATGGTTGTGGAGGAGAGAAGATCTATTGCCCGATGACTGTGTTGGGTAATGTGGAATGTGGGATGCTCCACCAGCCAGCACCACTAGCCAGTAGCACCTCTATTATGTAGCACCACCGGCCACCACCGGCCACCACCAGCCACCACCGGCCACCACCGGCCACCACCGGCCACCACCGGCCACCACCGGCCACCACCGGCCACCACCAGCCACCACCAGCCACCACCGGCCACCACCAACCACCACCGGCCACCACCGGCCACCACCGGCCACCACCGGCCACCACTGGCCACCACCAACCACCACCAACCACCACCGACCACCACCGGCCACCACCAACCACCACCAACCACCACCGGCCACCACCAGCCACCACCAACCACCACCAGCCACCACCAACCACCACCGGCCACCACCGGCCACCACCGGCCACCACCGGCCACCACCAGCCACCACCAACCACCACCGGCCACCACCGACCACCACCGGCACACCCGGCCACCACCGGCCAGGTACCAACCAGCCACCACCGGCCAGGTACCAACCGGCCACCACCGGCCAGGTACCAACCGGCCACCACCGGCCACCACTGGCCACCACCAACCCCACCAGCCACCACCGGCCACCACCAACCACCACCAGCCACCACCAACCACCACAGCCACCACCGGCCACCACGGCCACCACCGACCACCACCAGCCACACCAACCACCACCGGCCGCCACCACCAGCACCACAACAACCACTGGCCACCACCACCACCACCGGCCACCACCACCAACCACCACCGGCCACTACCACCACCACCAACCACCACACCACACCACCACCGGCCACCAACAGCCACCACCAACAACCACCGGCCACCACCAGCCACCAACAACCACCACCAACCACCACCAACCACCACCAACCAACACCAAACCACCCACCAACCACCACCGGCCACCAACAACCACCACCCAACCACCACCAACCACACCAACCACCAACAACCACCACACAACCACCACCAACCACCACCGGCCACCACCGGCCACCACCGGCCACCACCGGCCACCACCAACCAGCACCAACCACCACCGGCCACCCACCAACCACCACCAAACACCACCAACCACCACCGGCCACCACCAACAACCACCGCCACCACCGGCCACCACCAACCACCACCAACCACCACCGGCACCACCAACCACCACCAACCACCACCAACCACCCACCACCACCGGCAACCACCAACCACCATCCACCAACACGCCACCACCAACCACCACCGACCACCACCGTCCACCACCAGCCCACCCACCCCACCACCAAGCCACAACACCGGCCACCACCAGCCACCACCAACCACCACCAACCACAACCGGCCACCAACCACCACCAACCACCACCAACCACCACCAACCACCACCGGCCACCACCAACCACCACCGACCACCACCCACCACCAACCACCACCACCGACCACCACCAACCACCACCAGACACCACCGACACCAACAACCACCACCAGCCACCACCAACCACCACCAACCACCACCGGCCACCAACCACCACCGGCCACCACCAACCACCATCAACCACCACCGGCCACCACCAACCACCACCGACCACCACCGGCCACCACCAACCACCACCGACCACCACCGGCCACCACCAGCCACCACCGACCACCACCGGCCACCACCAGCCACCACCGACCACCACCAGCCACCACCGACCACCACCGGCCACCACCAGCCACCACCGGCCACCACCGGCCATACGTGGTGAAGGGAAGTCTGCCTACAGAGGTAATTTATGAACTAGCGAGAGTGTAGATGACCACGATGATGGAGCGGTGAAGGGCAGACAAGGAAGAGAAACAGAAGGATAAGGAGGACGCCGACAAGGATAACCTCTCAGATACAAATTATCACCAGCCTCTGGGCCAATAAGAAGACTGATTACGAGGTAGTTGTAGCGCTACGCTCGTGGGCCACACCTTGATAACAACCACCTCACTCATGTATCATGTATCATGTTCGCCATTATGTATCCCCCCAAACACACAACGAAACTCTCCTTATTTTCCGCATGTTACCATTTGTAATAAAGTTGTTACGTCTTGATTTAACGTTTATATGACGTATTAGAATGTTGCTACAATGTGTTATATTGTTCGTTTCAACTTGTTAGGTGTTAAAACTGGTTGGAAGGTTGTGGTAATGTCGTTGTTTGGTCGTGTGTGAAAATGAGAGAAAATTTTCTTCTTGAGAAAATGGCCCAAAATACCAAACTCAATATTTCAGGGAGAGATTTTCCTCTTACTGCCACAGAGAACAGGAGCTGTGGCTGAGCGTCTTGTGTTATAACTTCCGTCTCTTCATATCCACGACAGAGAAGGAGCCAGAATTAATGTTGAGGGAGAGAGAAAGAGAGGGAGAGAGAGAGGGAAGAAGAGAGAGGTAGCTGGAAGAGGGACATAGAGGGGAAGGGATGTTATACTGACGCAAGGCTACAGAAGGACTGACCGAGGGGGAAGGTTAGGTTAGGTAAGGTTAGGGGAAGGGTTAGGTTAGGTTAGGTAAGGTTAGGGGAAGGTTAGGTTAGGGGAAGGTTAGGTTAGGTTAGTAGGGGAAGGTTAGGTTAGGTTAGTAGGGGAAGGTTAGGTTAGGTAAGGTTAGGGGAAGGTTAGGTTAGGTAAGGTTAGGGGAAGGGGCTCTGAGGTCTAAACTAAACATGATGATAAGAAGGGCCAGACACTTGTTAGCGATTTATGAGTGGTGCGGAGGCAGGTAGTGGGGGGTGGGGGGGGAAGGGAAAGCAGGTAGTGGGGGGGGGAGAGGCAGGTAGGGGGGGGGAGAAAAGAGGCAGGTAGGGGGGGGGGGAGGCCAGGTAGTGGGGGAGGGGGAGAGAGCAGGTAGTGTGGGGGGGGGGAGAGGCAGGAGAGAGAGAGAGGAAATAAGGGGAAATGAAAGGGCAGAAAAAGAGAATTGAAGAGAGGAGGGACGTGGGTAAGTAGAGGAAAAGGAGAGGAGGAAGAAGAGATAAATACGAAAGGGAATGAAAGAAAATGTGAAGATACACAGAAATAGGCCTACTGGCCCATGTGGCGTTATTCTAAGTACTCAGGTCCCGTATATATCCTACTCTACCTTCTTGAGTAGGATATATCATCTCAATCTTGAGATGATTTCGGGGCTTTAGTGTCCCCACGGCCCGGTCCTCGACCAGGCCTCCACCCCCAGGAAGCAGCCCGTGACAGCTGACTAACACCCAGGTACCTATTTTACTGCTAGGTAACAGGGGCATAGGGTGTGAAAGAAATCTGCCCATTGTTTCTCGCCGCAGCCTGGGATCGAACCCGGACCACAGGATTACAAGTCCAGCGTGCTGTCCGCTCGGCCTACCGGCTCCCTGCCTTCACTCAGGTCCCGTATATCACTCAGATTCCATATGCAATCAATTATTTTCACTCAGATCATGTACACATTCATCTGCTTTCACTCTAAGCCCGTTCACACTCCAGCTGTTCTTACTCAAGTTGCTGGTAATGAGTGTGTTCACTCGAGGCCTCGTGAACACGAGTGCCCAACCACTCCGGCCGACACACCAACTCTCCTCCCCTGTGTCACCAACACTTTCCACCACACATATATCAAAATATCCCCAAGACAAGTGTCCATGGACCTCTCCAAACCTCATCATTTCAACACCTTGTGTAAATATACATCTTTTAATGTTATCCATGAAGAACTCTTATCACCGATTATCGTAGGACTCCGTATTGATATCGTTGATGGTGTTATCATTGATGGTTTTATCCTTGGTGTTATCATTGATGGTGTTATCATTGAGGGGGGTTATCATGATGGTGCTATCATTGATGTGTTATCATTGATGGTGTTTATCATGATGTGTTGTGTTTATCATTGATGGTGTTATCATTGATGGTGTTATCATTGATGGTGTTATCATTGATGGTGCTATCATTGATGGTGTTATCATTGATGGTGCTATCATTGATGGTGTTATCATTGATGGTGCTATCATTGATGGTGTTATCATTGATGGTGTTATCATTGATGGTGTTTATCATTGATGGTGCTATCATGATGGTGTTATCATTGATGGTGCTATCATTGATGGTGCTATCATTGATGGTGTTATCATTGATGGTGCTATCATTGATGGTGCTATCATTGATGGTGCTATCATTGATGGTGTTATCATTGATGGTGTTATCATTGGTGGTGTTATCAT